>CM059816.1:42938159-43160659 GCA_030435695.1 Brachymystax lenok tsinlingensis
CACTCATTGTACCCAGTGTTGTTACCACTATTGTAACAGTGTTGTTACCACTAATCGCATTGTAACAGTGCTAAGCTACCTACTACTGCACATGTAGCAAGCTGTTACCACCACTGCATTCAAAGTGTTGTTACCACTAACTGCACTAAAAGTGTTGCTACTCACTCATTTCACCAGTGTTGAGCTACCATCAAGGCTGTAAATTAGCAGCCACTCTATTAAATTCAGCAAATGGTTACCACTCATTGTACCAGTGTTGCTGTCCACTCACCACTGCAAATCTTCTAGTGTTGTTACTCACTCATTGCACCTTAGCATGTTGAGCTGCACCACTCATCGTAACTCAGTGTTGTTACTCACTATTTGTACCAGTAAGTTGTTACTTACCATTGTACCAGTGTTGTTACCACCATTGTACCAGTGCTGTTACCACTACCGCACTGTGCAAGTTGTTACCACTAGCGTTGTTACCACTCACCGCACCAGCAAGTTGTTGCCACGTTGTTACCACACCAGCACCACTGCACCAGTGCGTTGTTACTCACTCACATTGTACCAGTGTTGTTACCACCACTGCGCCAGTGTTGTTACCACTCATTGTACCAAAGTGTTGTTACCAATTACTGTACCAGAGTTGATGCTGTACCAGTGTTGTTACCACCATTGTACCAGTGTTGTTACCACTCATTGTACCAGTGTTGTTACCACCATTGTACCAGTGTTGTTACTCACTCATTGTACCAGTGTTTTGTTACCACTCATTGTACCAGTGTTGTTACCACTACCATTGTAACAGTGTTGTTACCACTACCGCACTACAGTGTTGTTACCACTCATTGTACCAGTGTTGTTACCACTATTGCAGCAAGTGTTGTTACCCACTACCGTGCCAGTGTTGTTACCACTACCGTACCAGTGCAAGTTGTTACCACTATTGTACCAGTGTTGTTACCACTACCGCACCAGTGTTGTTACCACTATTGTACCAGTGTTGTTACCACTCATTGTACCAGTGTTGTTAACTCATCAGTGTTGTTACCACTATTGTAACAGTGTTGTTACCACTCATTGTACCCAGTGTTGTTACTCACTATTGTACCAGTGTTGTTACCACCATTGTACCAGTGTTGTTACCACTTATTGTACCAAAGTGTTGTTACCACTCATTGTACCAGTGTTGTTACCACTCATTGTAACAGTGTTGTTACCACTCATTGCACCAGTGTTGTTACCACTCATTGTACCAGTGTTGTTACCACTACCGCATTGTACCAGTGTTGTTACCACTATTGTACCAGTGTTGTTACCACTCATTGTACCAGTGTTGTTACCACTATTGTACCAGTGTTGTTACCACTCATTGTACCAGTGTTGTTACCACTACCGCACCAGTGTTGTTACCACTCATTGTACCCAGTGTTGTTACCACTATTGTACCAGTGTTGTTACCACTCATTGTACCAGTGTTGTTACCACTCATTGTACCAGTGTTGTTACCACTCATTGTAACAGTGTTGTTACCACTCACCGCATTCAGTGGCTTTGTTACCACCACCGCAGCAGTGTTGTTACCACTACCTGCAACAGTGTTGTTACGCTACTAATTAAAATGGCTGTACCAGTGTTGTTACCACTACCGCACTGCACCAGTGTTGTTACCACCATTGTACCAGTGTTGTTACCACTAATATTGTACCAGTGTTGTTACCACTCACTGTACAGTGTTGTTAAGGTTGTGTTGTTACTCTACTACCGTACCAGTGTTGTTACCACTCATTGTACCAGTGTTGTTACCACCATTGTACCCAGTGTTGTTACCACTACCGCACTCAGTGTTGTTACCACCACTCACCAGTACCAGTGTTGAGCTACCACTCATTGCACCAGTGTTGTTACCACTCATTGTAACAGTGCTTGTTACCACTCATTGTACCAGTGTTGTTACCACTCATTGTACCAGTGTTGTTACCACTATTTTAACAGTGTTTGCCACCACCATTGTACCAGTGTTGTTACCACTCATTGTACCAGTGTTGTTACCACTCACCGCGTACCAGTGTTGTTACCACTCACCATTGTACCAGTGTTGCTACTCACTCACTGCACCAGTGCGTTGTTACCACTCATTGTACCAGTGCTGTTACCACCATTGTACCAGCGTTGCTACCACTCATTGTACCAGTGTTGTTACCACCACTGTACCAGTGTTGTTACCACTCACCGCACTCAGTGTTGCTACCACCATTGCACCAGTGCGTCAAGTACCACTCATTGTACCAGTGTTGTTACCACTCATTGTACCAGTGTTGTTACCACTCATTGTACCAGTGTTGTTACCACTCATTGTACCAGTGTTGTTACCACTATTGTACCAGTGTTGTTACCAATATTGTACCAGTGTTGTTACCACTACCGCACCAGTGTTGTTACCACCATTGTACCAGTGTTGTTACCACTATTGTACCAGCAAGTCGCACCACTATTGTACCAGTGTTGTTACCACCATTGTAACCAGTGTTGTTACCACCATTGTACCAGCGTTGTTACCACCATTCTCATTGTTACCACAGTGTTGTTACCACTCATTGTACCAGTGCTGTTACCACTACCCGCGCATTGACAGTGTTGTTACCAATTTCACCGTACCGCCAGTGTTGTTACCACTATTGTACCAGTGTTGTTGCTACCACTCATTGTACCAGTGTTGTTACTGCTACCACTCATTGTACCAGCAAGTTGTTACCACTACCGCACCAGTGTTGTTACCACTCATTGTACCAGTGCGTTGTTACCACTCATTGTACCAGCAAGTGTTTGTTACCACTCATTGTACCAGTGCAAGTTGTTACCTACTATTGTACCAGTGTTGTTACCACGATTGTACCAGTGTTGTTACCACTTATTTTACCAGTGCTGTTAACACCACATTTTAACAGTGTTGTTACCACCATTGTACCAGTGTTGTTACCAACACCATTGTACCAGTGTTGTTACCACTACTGTACCAGTGTTGTTACCACTACTCATTGTACCAGTGTTGTTACCACCATTGTACCAGTGTTGTTACCACTACTGCATTGTTAACAGTGTTGTTACCCACTTACCACTGCACTAGTGCTGTTGTTACCACCATTGCACCAGTGCTGTTACCTAATTACTGCACTTTACAGCGTTGCCACTCACCATTGTACCACAGTGTTGTTACCACTCATTGTAACCAGTGTTGTTACCACTCATTGTACCAGTGTTGTTACCACTCATTGTACCAGTGTTGTTACCACTACATCGCAAATTCAGTGTTGTTACCACTATTGTACCAGTGTTGTTACCACCATTGTACCAGTGTTGTTACCACCATTGTACCAGTGTTGTTACTCACCACCAGAGACTCAGTGTGCTGTTACCACTCACCGCACCAAGTGTTGTTACCACTATTGTACCAGTGTTGCTACCACTCATTGTACCAGTGTTGTTACCACTCATTGTACCAGTGTTGTTACCACTCATTGTACCAGTGTTGTTACCACTCACCGCATTCAGTGTTGTTACCACTCACCGCACCAGTGTTGTTACCACCATTGTGCACAGTGTTGTTACCACTATTGTACCAGTGCTGTTACCCACTATTGTACCAGTGTTGTTACCACTCATTGCACCAGTGTTGTTACCACTAATTATTGTACCAGTTGTTACCACTCACCGCAAGCACCAGTGTTGCTTACCACCATTGTACCAGTGTTGTTACCACTCATTGTACCAGTGTTGTTACCACCATTGTACCAGTGTTGTTACCACTCATTGTACCAGTGTTGTTACCACTACCGCACCCAGTGCTGTTAACAGTGCTGTTACCACCGCACCAGTGTTGTTACCACTCATTGTACCAGCACAGTGTTGTTACCACCATTGTACCAGTGTTGTTACCACTATTGTACCAGTGTTGTTACCACTATTGTACCACAGTGTTGTTACCACTATTGTACCAGTGTTGTTACCACTATTGTACCAGTGTTGTTACCACTCATTGTACCAGTGTTGTTACCACTCACCGCACCAGTGCTGTTGTTACCACTACCGCACCAGTGTTGTTACCACTACCGCACCAGTGTTGTTACCACTCATTGTACCAGTGTTGTTACCCACTCATTGTACCAGTGTTGTTACCACCATTGTACCAGTGTTGTTACCATCACCAGTGTTGTTACCACAGTGTTGTTACCACTTCATTGTACCAAAGTGTTGTTACCACTCATTGTACCAGTGTTGTTACCACCACTCCACCAGTGTTGTTACCACTCACTGTACCAGTGTTGTTACCACTATTGTACCAGTGTTGTTACCACTCATTGTACCAGTGCTGTTACCACTATTGTACCAGCAAGTTGTTACCACTACCGCACCAGTGTTGTTACCACTCATTGCACCAGCAAGTGTTGTTACCACTCATTGTACCAAAGTGTTGTTACCACTAACGCATTGTAGTGTTGTTACCACTCACCGCATTGTACCAGTGTTGTTACCACTCATTGTACCAGTGTTGTTACCACTATCATTGTACCAGTGTTGTTACCACTCATTGTACCAGTGTTGTTACCACTCATTGTACCAGTGTTGTTACCACTATTGTACCAGTGTTGTTACCACTACTCATTGTACCAGTGTTGTTACCACCATTGCACCAGTGTTGTTACCACTCATTGTACCAGTGTTGTTACCACCACATTGTAACAGTGTTGTTACCACTACCACCAGCAGTGTTGTTACCCACCATTGTACCAGTGTTGTTACCAATTACTATTGTACCAGTGTTGTTACCACTACCGCACCAGTGTTGTTACCACTATTGTACCAGTGTTGTTACCACTCATTGTACCAGTGTCAAGTGTTGTTACCACTATTGTACCAGTGTTGTTACCACTACCATTGCAAGCTACCACTAGTACCAGTGTTGTTACCACTATTGTACCAGTGTTGTTACCACCATTGTACCAGTGTTGTTACCACTATTGTACCAGTGTTGTTACCACTCACTGTACCAGTGTTGTTACCACTCATTGTACCAGTGTTGTTACCACTATTGTACCAGTGTTGTTACCACTCACTAATTGACCAGTGTTGTTACCACTACTGCACTGTGCAAGTTGTTACCACCACCGCACTAAAAGTGTTGTTACCACTCCATTGCACCAGTGTTGTTACCACTCATTGCAACAGTGTTGTTACCACTATTGTACCAGTGTTGTTACCACTCATTGTACCAGTGTTGTTACACCACTCACCGCACTTTAACAGTGTTGTTACCACACCCAGTACCAGTGTTGTTACCACTCATTGTACCAGTGTTGTTACCACTACCATTGTACCAGTGTTGTTACCACTCATTGTACCAGTGTTGTTACCACTATTGCACCAGTGTTGTTACCACCACCGCACTCAGTGTTGTTACCACTCACCGCACCAGTGTTGTTACCACTCATTGTACCAGTGTTGTTACCACCATTGCACCAGTGTTGTTACCACTCATTGTACCAGTGTTGTTACCACTCATTGTACCAGTGCTGTTACCACTATTGTACCAGTGTTGCTACCAACACCACCAGTGTTGTTACCACTACCACCATTGTACCAGTGTTGTTACCACTATTGTACCAGCAGTTGTTACCACTATTGTACCAGTGCAGTGTTGTTACCACTATTGTACCAGTGTTGTTACCACTCATTGTACCAGTGTTGTTACCACTCATTGTACCAGTGTTGTTACCCACTCATTGTACCAGCAAGTTGTTACCACTATTGTACCAGTGTTGTTACCACTCATTGTACCAGTGTTAGCTACCACTATTGTACCAGTGCGTTGTTACCACTCACCGCACCAGTGTTGTTACTCTCACTCACCGCTTTACCAGTGTTGTTACCACTCATTGCCAGTGTTGTTACCACCACCATTGTACCATTGTACCAGTGTTGTTACTCACTATTGTACCAGTGTTGTTACCACTCACCGCACCAGTGTTGTTACCACCATTGTACCAGTGTTGTTACCACTCATTGTAACAGTGTTGTTACCACCACCGCATTCAGCAAGTTGTTACCACCACTCATTGTACCAGTGTTGTTACTCACTAATTACCGCACCAGCGTGCTTTACCAAATTAGTGCTAAGCATTGTTGCCACCCACTCATTGTACCAGTGTTGTTACCCACTCATTGTACCAGTGTTGTTACCACTCATTGTACCAGTGTTGTTACCACTATTGTACCAGTGTTGTTACCACTCATTGTACCAGTGCAAGTTGTTACCACCATTGTACCAGTGTTGTTACCACTATTGTAACAGTGTTGTTACCACTTACTCATTGTACCAGTGTTGTTGCTACCACTCATTGCACCAGTGTTGTTACCACTATTGTACCAGTGTTGTTACCACTCATTGTACCAGTGTTGTTACCACTCATTGTACCAGTGTTGTTACCACTCATTGCACCAGTGTTGTTACCACTATTGTACCAGTGTTGTTACCACTCATTGTACCAGTGTTGTTACCACTCATTGCACCAGTGTTGTTACCACCATTGTACCAGTGTTGTTACCACTATTGTAACAGTGTTGTTACCACTATTTTACCAGTGTTGTTACCACTCATTGTACCAGTGTTGTTACCACTCATTGTACCAGTGTTGTTACCACTATTGTACCAGTGTTGTTACCACTCATTGTACCAGTGTTGTTACCACTCATTGTACCAGTGTTGTTACCACCATTGTACCAGTGTTGTTACCACTACATTGCACCAGTGCTGTTACCACTCACCGCACCAGTGTTGTTACCACTCACCGCACTCAGCCAGTGTTGTTACCACTATTGTACCAGTGTTGTTACCACTATTGTACCAGTGTTGTTACCACACTATTGTACCAGTGTTGTTACCACCACCGCATTCCAGTGTTGTTACCACCACCGCACCAGTGTTGTTACCACTCATTGTACCAGTGTTGTTACCACCATTGTACCAGTGTTGTTACCACTCATTGTACCAGTGTTGTTACCACCATTGTACCAGTGTTGTTACCACTCATTGTACCAGTGTTGTTACCACTCACCGCACCAGTGTTGTTACCACCATTGTACCAGTGTTGTTACCACTCATTGTAACAGTGTTGTTACCACTCACCGCACCAGTGTTGTTACCACCATTGTACCAGTGTTGTTACCACTCATTGTACCAGTGTTGTTACCACCATTGTACCAGTGTTGTTACCACTCATTGTACCAGTGTTGTTACCACTCACCGTACCAGTGTTGTTACCACTCATTGTACCAGTGTTGTTACCACCACATTGTACCAGTGTTGTTACCACTCATTGTACCAGTGTTGTTACCACTCATTGTACCAGTGTTGTTACCACTCATTGTACCAGTGTTGTTACCACTCACCGCACCAGTGCTGTTACCACTATTGCACCAGTGTTGTTACCACTCATTGTACCAGTGTTGTTACCACCATTGCACCAGTGTTGTTACCACCATTGTACCAGTGTGTTGTTACCACTCATTGTACCAGTGTTGTTACCACTCATTGTACCAGTGTTGTTACCACTCATTGTAACAGTGTTGTTACCACTCATTGCACCAGTGCTGTTACCACCATTGTACCAGTGTTGTTACCACTCATTGTACCAGTGTTGTTACCACTCATTGTACCAGTGTTGTTACCACTCATTGTACCAGTGTTGTTACCACTCATTGTACCAGTGTTGTTACCACTCACCTGCACTCAGCAGTGTTGTTACCACTCATTGTACCAGTGTTGTTACCACTCATTGTACCAGTGTTGTTACCACCACCGTACCAGTGTTGTTACCACTCACCGCACCAGTGTTGTTACCACCATTGTACCAGTGTTGTTACCACCATTGTACCAGTGTTGTTACCACTCATTGTACCAGTGTTGTTACCACTACCGCACCAGTGTTGTTACCACCATTGTACCAGTGTTGTTACCACTCATTGTACCAGTGTTGTTACCACCATTGTACCAGTGTTGTTACCACCATTGTACCAGTGTTGTTACCACTCATTGTACCAGCAAGTGTTGTTACCACTATTGTACCAGTGTTGTTACCACTCATTGTAACAGTGTTGTTACCACTATTGTACCAGTGTTGTTACCACTCATTGTACCAGTGTTGTTACCACTACTGTACCAGTGTTGTTACCACTCATTGTACCAGTGTTGTTACCACCATTGTACCAGTGTTGTTACCACTCATTGTACCAGTGTTGTTACCACTCACCGCACTAGTGTTGTTACCACTACATTGTACCAGTGTTGTTACCACTACCGCACCAGTGTTGTTACCACTCATTGTACCAGTGTTGTTACCACTATTGTACCAGTGTTGTTACCACTCATTGTACCAGTGTTGTTACCACTCACCGCACCAGTGTTGTTACCACTCACCGTACCAGTGTTGTTACCACTCATTGTACCAGTGTTGTTACCACTATTGTACCAGTGTTGTTACCACTCATTGTACCAGTGTTGTTACCACTCATTGTACCAGTGCTGTTACCACTCATTGTACCAGTGTTGTTACCACTATTGCACCAGTGTTGTTACCACCATTGTACCAGTGTTGTTACCACCATTGTAACAGTGTTGTTACCACTCACCGCACCAGTGTTGTTACCACTCATTGCACCAGTGTTGTTACCACTATTGTACCAGTGTTGTTACCACTCATTGTACCAGTGTTGTTACCACTCATTGTACCAGTGTTGTTACCACTCATTGCACCAGTGTTGTTACCACTATTGTACCAGTGTTGTTACTCACTATTGTACCAGCAAGTTGTTACCACCATTGTACCAGTGTTGTTACCACTCATTGTACCAGTGTTGTTACCACTCATTGTACCAGTGTTGTTACCACTCACCGTACCAGTGTTGTTACCACTCACCGCATTCAGCAAGTGTTGTTACCACTACCGCACCAGTGTTGTTACCACTCATTGTACCAGTGTTGTTACCACCATTGTACCAGTGTTGTTACCACTCATTGTACCAGTGTTGTTACCACTCATTGTACCAGTGTTGTTACCACTCATTGTACCAGTGTTGTTACCACTACCAAAGTGTTGTTACCACTACCGTACCAGTGTTGTTACCACTCATTGTACCAGTGTTGTTACCACCATTGTACCAGTGTTGTTACCACCATTGTACCAGTGTTGTTACCACTCATTGTACCAGTGTTGTTACCACTCACCGCACCAGTGTTGTTACCACTACCGTACCAGTGTTGTTACCACTCATTGTACCAGTGTTGTTACCACTCATTGTACCAGTGTTGTTACCACTCACCGCACCAGTGTTGTTACCACCATTGTACCAGTGTTGTTACCACTATTGTACCAGCAAGTTGTTACCACTCATTGTACCAGTGTTGTTACCACTACCATCACCAGTGTTGTTACCACTCACCGCACCAGTGTTGTTACCACTCATTGTACCAGTGTTGTTACCACTATTGTACCAGTGTTGTTACCACTATTGTACCAGTGTTGTTACCACTCATTGTACCAGTGTTGTTACCACTCATTGTACCAGTGTTGTTACCACTATTGTACCAGTGTTGTTACCACTCATTGTACCAGTGTTGTTACCACCATTGTACCAGTGTTGTTACCACTCACCGCATTGTAACAGTGTTGTTACCACCATTGTACCAGTGTTGTTACCACTATTGTACCAGTGTTGTTACCACTCATTGTACCAGTGTTGTTACCACTCACCGCACTCAGTGTTGTTACCACTCACCGCACCAGTGTTGTTACCACTCATTGTACCAGTGTTGTTACCACTCATTGTACCAGTGTTGTTACCACTCATTGTACCAGTGTTGTTACCACTATTGTACCAGTGTTGTTACCACCATTGTACCAGTGTTGTTACCACTACCATTGTACCAGTGTTGTTACCACTACCGCACCAGTGTTGTTACCACTATTGTACCAGTGTTGTTACCACCATTGTACCAGTGTTGTTACCACTATTGTACCAGTGTTGTTACCACTCATTGTACCAGTGCTGTTACCACCATTGTACCAGTGTTGTTACCACTATTGTACCAGTGTTGTTACCACTCATTGTACCAGTGTTGTTACCACTCATTGTACCAGTGTTGTTACCACTCATTGTACCAGCAAGTGTTGTTACCACTCATTGTACCAGTGTTGTTACCACTATTGTACCAGTGTTGCTACCACTCATTGTACCAGTGTTGTTACCACTCATTGTACCAGTGTTGTTACCACTCATTGTACCAGTGTTGTTACCACTCATTGTACCAGTGTTGTTACCACTCACCGTACCAGTGTTGTTACCACTCATTGTACCAGTGTTGTTACCACTATTGTACCAGTGTTGTTACCACTATTGTACCAGTGTTGTTACCACTCACCGCACCAGTGTTGTTACCACTCATTGTACCAGTGTTGTTACCACTCATTGTAACAGTGTTGTTACCACTCATTGCACCAGTGTTGTTACCACCATTGTACCAGTGTTGTTACCACCATTGTACCAGTGTTGTTACCACTCATTGTACCAGTGTTGTTACCACTCATTGTACCAGTGTTGTTACCACTACCGCACTAGTGTTGTTACCACCATTGTACCAGTGTTGTTACCACTCATTGTACCAGTGTTGTTACCACTCACCGTACCAGTGTTGTTACCACCATTGTACCAGTGTTGTTACCACCATTGTACCAGTGTTGTTACCACTCACCGTACCAGTGTTGTTACCACCATTGTACCAGTGTTGTTACCACTCATTGTACCAGTGTTGTTACCACCATTGTACCAGTGTTGTTACCACTCACCGCACCAGTGTTGTTACCACCACCGTACCAGTGTTGTTACCACTCATTGTACCAGTGTTGTTACCACTCATTGTACCAGTGTTGTTACCACTATTGTACCAGTGTTGTTACCACTCATTGCACCAGTGTTGTTACCACTCATTGTACCAGTGTTGTTACCACTCATTGTACCAGTGTTGTTACCACTCATTGTACCAGTGTTGTTACCACCATTGTACCAGTGTTGTTACCACCACCGCACCAGTGTTGTTACCACTATTGTACCAGTGTTGTTACCACTATTGTACCAGTGTTGTTACCACTACCGCACCAGTGTTGTTACCACTATTGTACCAGTGTTGTTACCACTCATTGTACCAGTGTTGTTACCACCATTGTACCAGTGTTGTTACCACTCATTGTACCAGTGTTGTTACCACTATTGTACCAGTGTTGTTACCACCATTGTACCAGTGTTGTTACCACTCATTGTACCAGTGTTGTTACCACTCACCGTACCAGTGTTGTTACCACTATTGTACCAGTGTTGTTACCACTACCGCACCAGTGTTGTTACCACTCATTGTACCAGTGTTGTTACCACTCATTGTACCAGTGTTGTTACCACTACCATTGTACCAGTGTTGTTACCACTCATTGTACCAGTGTTGTTACCACTCATTGTACCAGTGTTGTTACCACTATTGTACCAGTGTTGTTACCACTCATTGTACCAGTGTTGTTACCACCATTGTACCAGTGTTGTTACCACTACCGCACCAGTGTTGTTACCACTCATTGTACCAGTGTTGTTACCACTCATTGTACCAGCAGTGTTGTTACCACCATTGTACCAGTGTTGTTACCACTCATTGTACCAGTGTTGTTACCACTATTGTACCAGTGTTGTTACCACTCACCGCACCAGTGTTGTTACCACCATTGTACCAGTGTTGTTACCACTCATTGTACCAGTGTTGTTACCACTCATTGTACCAGTGTTGTTACCACTCATTGTACCAGTGTTGTTACCACTCATTGTACCAGTGTTGTTACCACTCATTGTAACCAGTGTTGTTACCACTCATTGTACCAGTGTTGTTACCACTCATTGTACCAGTGTTGTTACCACTCATTGTACCAGTGTTGTTACCACTCATTGTACCAGCTTGTTACCACCATTGCACCAGTGTTGTTACCACTCACCATTGTACCAGTGTTGTTACCACTCATTGTACCAGTGTTGTTACCACTCATTGTACCAGTGTTGTTACCACTACCGCACCAGTGTTGTTACCACCATTGTACCAGTGTTGTTACCACTATTGTACCAGTGTTGTTACCACTCATTGCACCAGTGTTGTTACCACTCATTGTACCAGTGTTGTTACCACCACCGCACCAGTGTTGTTACCACTCATTGTACCAGTGTTGTTACCACTATTGTACCAGTGTTGTTACCACCATTGTACCAGCAGTGTTGTTACCACCATTGTACCAGTGTTGTTACCACTCATTGTACCAGTGTTGTTACCACTATTGTACCAGTGTTGTTACCACTCACCGCATTCAGTGTTGTTACCACTATTGTACCAGTGTTGTTACCACCATTGTACCAGTGTTGTTACCACTCATTGTACCAGTGTTGTTACCACCACCGCACCAGTGTTGTTACCACTCATTGTACCAGTGTTGTTACCACTATTGTAACAGTGTTGTTACCACTCATTGTACCAGTGTTGTTACCACTCATTGTACCAGTGTTGTTACCACTCATTGTACCAGTGTTGTTACCACTATTGTACCAGTGTTGTTACCACTCACCGCACCAGTGTTGTTACCACCACCGTACCAGTGTTGTTACCACTCATTGTACCAGTGTTGTTACCACTCATTGTACCAGTGTTGTTACCACTCATTGCACCAGTGTTGTTACCACCATTGTACCAGTGTTGTTACCACTATTGTACCAGTGTTGTTACCACTCACCGTTCCAGTGTTGTTACCACTCATTGTACCAGTGTTGTTACCACTATTGTACCAGTGTTGTTACCACTCATTGTACCAGTGTTGTTACCACTACTGCACCAGTGTTGTTACCACTCATTGTACCAGTGTTGTTACCACCATTGTACCAGTGTTGTTACCACCATTGTACCAGTGTTGTTACCACTATTGTACCAGTGTTGTTACCACTCATTGTACCAGTGTTGTTACCACTCATTGTACCAGTGTTGTTACCACTATTGTACCAGTGTTGTTACCACTCACCGCACCAGTGTTGTTACCACTCATTGTACCAGTGTTGTTACCACTCATTGTACCAGTGTTGTTACCACCATTGCACCAGTGTTGTTACCACTATTGTACCAGTGTTGTTACCACTATTGTACCAGTGTTGTTACCACCATTGTACCAGTGTTGTTACCACTATTGTACCAGTGTTGTTACCACTCACCGCACAGTGTTGTTACCACTCATTGCACCAGTGTTGTTACCACTATTGTACCAGTGTTGTTACCACTCATTGTACCAGTGTTGTTACCACTCATTGTACCAGTGTTGTTACCACTCATTGTACCAGTGTTGTTACCACTCATTGTACCAGTGTTGTTACCACTCATTGTACCAGTGTTGTTACCACTATTGTACCAGTGTTGTTACCACTCATTGTACCAGTGTTGTTACCACTATTGTACCAGTGTTGTTACCACTCATTGCACCAGTGTTGTTACCACTATTGTACCAGTGTTGTTACCACTCATTGTACCAGCACAGTGTTGTTACCACTCATTGTACCAGTGTTGTTACCACTCATTGTACCAGTGTTGTTACCACTCACATGACAGTGTTGTTACCACTATTGTACCAGTGTTGTTACCACTCATTGTACCAGTGTTGTTACCACTCATTGTACCAGTGTTGTTACCACTACCGCACCAGTGTTGTTACCACCATTGTACCAGTGTTGTTACCACTATTGTACCAGTGTTGTTACCACCATTGTTAACAGTGTTGTTACCACTATTGTACCAGTGTTGTTACCACTCATTGTACCAGTGTTGTTACCACTCATTGTACCAGTGTTGTTACCACTCATTGCACCAGTGTTGTTACCACTATTGTACCAGTGTTGTTACCACTCATTGTACCAGTGTTGTTACCACTCACCGCACCAGTGTTGTTACCACTCATTGTACCAGTGTTGTTACCACCATTGTACCAGTGTTGTTACCACTATTGTACCAGTGTTGTTACCACTCATTGTACCAGTGTTGTTACCACTCATTGTACCAGCAAGTTGTTACCACCATTGTACCAGTGTTGTTACCACTATTGTACCAGTGTTGTTACCACCATTGTACCAGTGTTGTTACCACTCACCGCACCAGTGCAAGTTGTTACCACTATTGTACCAGTGTTGTTACCACCATTGTACCAGTGTTGTTACCACTCATTGTACCAGTGTTGTTACCACTATTGTACCAGTGTTGTTACCACTACCGTACCAGTGTTGTTACCACTACCGTACCAAGTGTTGTTACCACTCATTGTACCAGTGTTGTTACCACTATTGTACCAGTGTTGTTACCACTACCGCATTCAGTGTTGTTACCACTACCGTACCAGTGTTGTTACCACTCATTGTACCAGTGTTGTTACCACTCATTGTACCAGTGTTGTTACCACTCATTGTACCAGTGTTGTTACCACTACCATACCATTGTTGTTACCACTCATTGTACCAGTGTTGTTACCACTATTGTAACAGTGTTGTTACCACTATTGTACCAGTGTTGTTACCACTATTGTACCAGTGTTGTTACCACTCATTGTACCAGTGTTGTTACCACTCATTGTACCAGTGTTGTTACCACCATTGTACCAGTGTTGTTACCACTATTGTACCAGTGTTGTTACCACTAATTATTGTACCAGTGTTGTTACCACTATTGTACCAGTGTTGTTACCACCACCGCACCAGTGTTGTTACCACTACCGCACCAGTGTTGTTACCCACTCATTGTACCAGTGTTGTTACCACTCATTGTACCAGTGTTGTTACCACCATTGTACCAGTGTTGTTACCACTCACCGTACCAGTGTTGTTACCACTCACCGCACCAGTGTTGTTACCACCACCATTGTACCAGTGTTGTTACCACTCACCGCAACAGTGTTGTTACCACTCACCGCACTCAGTGTTGTTACCACTCACCGCATAACCAGTGTTGTTACCACTATTGTACCAGTGTTGTTACCACTCATTGTAACAGTGTTGTTACCACTATTGTACCAGTGTTGTTACCACTCATTGTACCAGTGTTGTTACCACTCATTGTACCAGTGTTGTTACCACTCATTGTACCAGTGTTGTTACCACTCATTGTACCAGTGTTGTTACCACTCATTGTACCAGTGTTGTTACCACTCATTGTACCAGTGTTGTTACCACCATTGTACCAGTGTTGTTACCACTATTGTACCAGTGTTGTTACCACTCACCGTACCAGTGTTGTTACCACTATTGTACCAGTGTTGTTACCACTATTGTAACAGTGTTGTTACCACCATTGTACCAGTGTTGTTACCACTCATTGTACCAGTGTTGTTACCACTATTGTACCAGTGTTGTTACCACTCATTGTACCAGTGTTGTTACCACTCATTGTACCAGTGTTGTTACCACTCACCGTACCAGTGTGTTACCACTACCGCATACCAGTGTTGTTACCACTCATTGTACCAGTGTTGTTACCACTCATTGTACCAGTGTTGTTACCACTCATTGTACCAGTGTTGTTACCACTCATTGTACCAGTGTTGTTACCACTCATTGTACCAGTGTTGTTACCACTCATTGTAACAGTGTTGTTACCACTCATTGTACCAGTGTTGTTACCACTCATTGTACCAGTGTTGTTACCACTATTGTACCAGTGTTGTTACCACTCATTGTACCAGTGTTGTTACCACCATTGTACCAGTGTTGTTACCACTCATTGTACCAGTGTTGTTACCACTCATTGTACCAGTGTTGTTACCACTCATTGTACCAGTGTTGTTACCACTATTGTACCAGTGTTGTTACCACTCATTGTACCAGTGTTGTTACCACTACCGCACCAGTGTTGTTACCACTATTGTACCAGTGTTGTTACCACCACCGCACCAGTGTTGTTACCACTCATTGTACCAGTGTTGTTACCACTCATTGTACCAGTGTTGTTACCACTCACCGCACCAGTGTTGTTACCACTCATTGTACCAGTGTTGTTACCACTATTGTACCAGTGTTGTTACCACCATTGTACCAGTGTTGTTACCACTACTGTACCAGTGTTGTTACCACTCATTGTACCAGTGTTGTTACCACTCATTGTACCAGTGTTGTTACCACCATTGTACCAGTGTTGTTACCACTCACCGCATTCAGTGTTGTTACCACCACCGCACCAGTGTTGTTACCACTCATTGTACCAGTGTTGTTACCACTCATTGTACCAGTGTTGTTACCACCATTGTACCAGTGTTGTTACCACTCATTGTACCAGTGTTGTTACCACTACCGCACCAGTGTTGTTACCACTATTGTACCAGTGTTGTTACCACTCATTGTACCAGTGTTGTTACCACTCATTGTACCAGTGTTGTTACCACTCATTGTACCAGTGTTGTTACCACTCATTGTACCAGTGTTGTTACCACCACCGTACCAGTTGTTGTTACCACTCATTGTACCAGTGTTGTTACCACTACCATACCAGTGTTGTTACCACCATTGCACCAGTGTTGTTACCACTCATTGTACCAGTGTTGTTACCACACCATTGTACCAGTGTTGTTACCACTCATTGTACCAGTGTTGTTACCACTCATTGTAACAGTGTTGTTACCACTACTACCAGTGTTGTTACCACTCATTGTACCAGTGTTGTTACCACTATTGCAACAGTGTTGTTACCACTATTGTACCAGTGTTGTTACCACTCATTGTACCAGTGTTGTTACCACTCATTGTACCAGTGTTGTTACCACTCATTGTACCAGTGTTGTTACCACTCATTGTACCAGTGTTGTTACCACTCATTGTAACAGTGTTGTTACCACTCATTGTACCAGTGTTGTTACCACTACCGCACCAGTGTTGTTACCACTCACCGCACCAGTGTTGTTACCACTCATTGTACCAGTGTTGTTACCACTCATTGTACCAGTGTTGTTACCACTCATTGTACCAGTGTTGTTACCACTCACCGCATCTACCAGTGTTGTTACCACTCACCGCACCAGTGTTATTAGCACTACCATTGTACCAGTGTTGTTACCACTCATTGTACCAGTGTTGTTACCACTCACCGTACCAGTGTTGTTACCACTCACCGCACTGTGGTTGTTACCACTAATTGTACCAGTGTTGTTACCACCATTGTAACAGTGTTGTTACCACTCATTGTACCAGTGTTGTTACCACTAATGTACCAGTGTTGTTACCACCATTGTACCAGTGTTGTTACCACTATTGTACCAGTGTTGTTACCACTATTGTACCAGTGTTGTTACCACTCATTGTACCAGTGTTGTTACCACTCATTGTACCAGTGTTGTTACCACTATTGTACCAGTGTTGTTACCACTATTGTACCAGTGTGTTTACCACTCACCGTACCAGTGTTGTTACCACTCATTGTACCAGTGTTGTTACCACTATTGTAACAGTGTTGTTACCACTATTGTACCAGTGTTGTTACCACTATTGTACCAGTGTTGTTACCACCATTGTACCAGTGTTGTTACCACTACCGCACCAGTGTTGTTACCACTCACCGCACCAGTGTTGTTACCACTACCGCACTCAGTGTTGTTACCACTATTTTACCAGTGTTGTTACCACTCATTGTACCAGTGTTGTTACCACCATTGTACCAGTGTTGTTACCACTCATTGTACCAGTGTTGTTACCACTCATTGTAACAGTGCTGTTACCACCACCGCACCAGTGTTGTTACCACTCACCGCACCAGTGTTGTTACCACTACTGTACCAGTGTTGTTACCACTCATTGTACCAGTGTTGTTACCACTCATTTTAACAGTGTTGTTACCACTATTTTAACAGTGTTGTTACCACCATTGTACCAGTGTTGTTACCACTCATTGTACCAGTGTTGTTACCACTCATTGTACCAGTGTTGTTACCACTCACCGCACCAGTGTTGTTACCACTCATTGTACCAGTGTTGTTACCACTCATTGTACCAGTGTTGTTACCACTCACCGCACCAGTGTTGTTACCACTCATTGTACCAGTGTTGTTACCACTCATTGTACCAGTGTTGTTACCACTCACCGCACCAGTGTTGTTACCACTCATTGTACCAGTGTTGTTACCACCATTGTACCAGTGTTGTTACCACTCATTGTACCAGTGTTGTTACCACTCACCGCACCAGTGTTGTTACCACTCATTGCACCAGTGTTGTTACCACTCATTGTACCAGTGTTGTTACCACCATTGTACCAGTGTTGTTACCACTCACCGCACCAGTGTTGTTACCACTCATTGTACCAGTGTTGTTACCACTCACCGCACCAGTGTTGTTACCACTACCGCACCAGTGTTGTTACCACTCATTGTACCAGTGTTGTTACCACTCACCGCACCAGTGTTGTTACCACTCACCGTACCAGTGTTGTTACCACTACCGTGCCAGTGTTGTTACCACCATTGTACCAGTGTTGTTACCACTATTGTACCAGTGTTGTTACCACTCATTGTACCAGTGTTGTTACCACTCATTGTACCAGTGTTGTTACCACTCACCGCACCAGTGTTGTTACCACTCATTGTACCAGTGTTGTTACCACCATTGTACCAGTGTTGTTACCACTATTGTACCAGTGTTGTTACCACCATTGTACCAGTGTTGTTACCACTCACCGCATTCAGTGTTGTTACCACTACCGCACCAGTGTTGTTACCACTCATTGTACCAGTGTTGTTACCACTACCATACCAGTGTTGTTATTACCACTCATTGCACCAGTGTTGTTACCACTCACCGTACCAGTGTTGTTACCACCATTGTACCAGTGTTGTTACCACCATTGTACCAGTGTTGTTACCACTCATTGTAACAGTGTTGTTACCACTACCATACCATTGTTGTTACCACTCATTGTACCAGTGTTGTTACCACTATTTTAACAGTGTTGTTACCACTCATTTTACCACCAGTGTTGTTACCACCATTATACCAGTGTTGTTACCACTATTGTACCAGTGTTGTTACCACCATTGTACCAGTGTTGTTACCACCATTGTACCAGTGTTGTTACCACCATTGTACCAGTGTTGTTACCACTCATTGTAACAGTGTTGTTACCACTCACCGCACCAGTGTTGTTACCACTCACCGCACCAGTGTTGTTACCACTCACCGCACCAGTGTTGTTACCACTCATTGTACCAGTGTTGTTACCACTCATTGTACCAGTGTTGTTACCACTATTGTACCAGTGTTGTTACCACTCACCGCACCAGTGTTGTTACCACCACCGTACCAGTGTTGTTAGCACTCATTGCACCAGTGTTGTTACCACTACTGTACCAGTGTTGTTACCACTCACCGCACCAGTGTTGTTACCACTATTGTACCAGTGTTGTTACCACTAATGTACCAGTGTTGTTACCACTCATTGTAACAGTGTTGTTACCACTCATTGTACCAGTGTTGTTACCACTAATGTACCAGTGTTGTTACCACTCATTGTACCAGTGTTGTTACCACTCATTGTACCAGTGTTGTTACCACTCATTGTACCAGTGTTGTTACCACTCATTGTACCAGTGTTGTTACCACTCATTGTACCAGTGTTGTTACCACTCATTGTACCAGTGTTGTTACCACTCATTGTACCAGTGTGTTTACCACTCATTGCACCAGCGTTGTTACCACTATTGTACCAGTGTTGTTACCACTATTGTAACAGTGTTGTTACCACTATTGTACCAGTGTTGTTACCACTCATTGTACCAGTGTTGTTACCACTATTGTACCAGTGTTGTTACCACTCATTGTAACAGTGTTGTTACCACTCACCGCACCAGTGTTGTTACCACTCACCGCACCAGTGTTGTTACCACCATTGTACCAGTGTTGTTACCACCACCGCACCAGTGTTGTTACCACTATTTTACCAGTGTTGTTACCACTATTGTACCAGTGTTGTTACCACTCATTGTACCAGTGTTGTTACCACCATTGTACCAGTGTTGTTACCACTCATTGTAACAGTGTTGTTACCACTACCGCATTCAGTGTTGTTACCACTCACCGCACCAGTGTTGTTACCACTACTGTACCAGTGTTGTTACCACTCATTGTACCAGTGTTGTTACCACTCATTTTAACAGTGTTGTTACCACTCATTTTAACAGTGTTGTTACCACTCATTGTACCAGTGTTGTTACCACTATTGTACCAGTGTTGTTACCACTATTGTACCAGTGTTGTTACCACCACCGCACCAGTGTTGTTACCACCAATTGCACCAGTGTTGTTACCACCACCGCACTCAGTGTTGTTACCACTACCGCACCAGTGTTGTTACCACTCATTGTACCAGTGTTGTTACCACTCATTGTACCAGTGTTGTTACCACTCATTGTACCAGTGTTGTTACCACTATTGTACCAGTGTTGTTACCACCACCGCACCAGTGTTGTTACCACTCATTGTACCAGTGTTGTTACCACTCATTGTACCAGTGTTGTTACCACTCATTGCACCAGTGTTGTTACCACCATTGTACCCAGTGTTGTTACCACCATTGTACCAGTGTTGTTACCACTCATTGTACCAGTGTAGTGTTGTTACCACTATTGTACCAGTGCTGTTACCACTACCATTGTACCAGTGTTGTTACCACACCATCACACCAGTGTTGTTACCACCATTGCACCAGTGTTGTTACCACCATTGTACAGTGTTGTTACCACTACCAGTGTTGTTACCACCATTGTACCAGTGTTGTTACCACCATTGTACCAGTGTTGTTACCACTATTGTACCAGTGTTGTTACCACCATTGTACCAGTGTTGTTACCACCATTGTACCAGTGTTGTTACCACCATTGTACCAGTGTTGTTACCACTCACCGCACAGTGTTGTTACCACTCATTGTACCAGTGTTGTTACCACTCATTGTACCAGTGTTGTTACCACTCATTGTACCAGTGTTGTTACCACTCACCGCACCAGTGTTGTTACCACTCACCGTACCAGTGTTGTTACCACTATTGCACCAGTGTTGTTACCACCATTGTACCAGTGTTGTTACCACCATTGTACCAGTGTTGTTACCACCACTACAGTGTTGTTACCACCATTGTACCAGTGTTGTTACCACTACTGCACCAGTGTTGTTACCACCAGTTGTTACCACTATTGTTACCAGTGTTGTTACCACCATTGTACCAGTGTTGTTACCACCATTGTACCAGTGTTGTTACCACCATTGTAACAGTGCTGTTACCACTACCGCACCAGTGTTGTTACCACTCACCGTACCAGTGTTGTTACCATTACTGTACCAGTGTTGTTACCACTATTGTACCAGTGTTGTTACCACTATTGTAACAGTGTTGTTACCACTATTGTACCAGTGTTGTTACCACTCATTGTACCAGTGTTGTTACCACTCATTGTACCAGTGTTGTTACCACTCATTGTACCAGTGTTGTTACCACTCACCGCACCAGTGTTGTTACCACTCACCGCACCAGCAAGTTGTTACCACTCATTGTACCAGTGTTGTTACCACTCACCGCACCAGTGTTGTTACCACTCATTGTACCAGTGTTGTTACCACTCATTGTACCAGTGTTGTTACCACTCACCGTACCAGTGTTGTTACCACTCATTGTACCAGTGTTGTTACCACTCATTGTACCAGTGTTGTTACCACCATTGTACCAGTGTTGTTACCACTCACCGCACCAGTGTTGTTACCACCATTGTACCAGTGTTGTTACCACTATTGTAACAGTGTTGTTACCACTCATTGTACCAGTGTTGTTACCACTCACCGCACCAGTGTTGTTACCACCATTGTACCAGTGTTGTTACCACTCACCGCACCAGTGTTGTTGCCACTCACCGTACCAGTGTTGTTACCACCATTGTACCAGTGTTGTTACCACTCACCGTACCAGTGTTGTTACCACTCACCGCACCAGTGTTGTTACCACTCACCGCGCCAGTGTTGTTACCACTCATTGTACCAGTGTTGTTACCACTCATTGTACCAGTGTTGTTACCACTATTGTACCAGTGTTGTTACCACCATTGTACCAGTGTTGTTACCACTACCGTACCAGTGTTGTTACCACTCATTGTACCAGTGTTGTTACCACTATTGTACCAGTGTTGTTAACACTCATTGTACCAGTGTTGTTACCACCATTGTACCAGTGTTGTTACCACTCACCGCATTCAGTGTTGTTACCACTCACCGTACCATTGTTGTTACCACCATTGTACCAGTGTTGTTACCACTACCATACCAGTGTTGTTATTACTACCGCACCAGTGTTGTTACCACTACCGCATTCAGTGTTGTAAACACTATTGTACCAGTGTTGTTACCACTATTGTACCAGTGTTGTTACCACTCATTGTAACAGTGTTGTTTCCACTACCATACCATTGTTGTTACCACTCATTGTACCAGTGTTGTTACCACTATTTTAACAGTGTTGTTACCACTATTTTACCAGTGTTGTTACCACTCATTATACCAGTGTTGTTACCACTATTGTACCAGTGTTGTTACCACTCATTGTAACAGTGTTGTTACCACCATTGTACCAGTGTTGTTACCACTCATTGTACCAGTGTTGTTACCACTCATTGTAATAGTGTTGTTACCACTCACCGCACCAGTGTTGTTACCACTACCGCACCAGTGTTGTTACCACTACCGCACTCAGTGTCGTTACCACCATTGTACCAGTGTTGTTACCACTCATTGTACCAGTGTTGTTACCACTCATTGTACCAGTGTTGTTACCACTCACCGCACCAGTGTTGTTACCACTCACCGCACCAGTGTTATTAGCACCACCGCACCAGTGTTGTTACCACTCACCGCACCAGTGTTGTTACCCACTCACCGCACCAGTGTTGTTACCACTCACCGCACCAGTGTTATTACCACTAATGTACCAGTGTTGTTACCACCATTGTAACAGTGTTGTTACCACTCATTGTACCAGTGTTGTTACCACTAATGTACCAGTGTTGTTACCACTATTGTACCAGTGTTGTTACCACTATTGTACCAGTGTTGTTACCACCATTGTACCAGTGTTGTTACCACTATTGTACCAGTGTTGTTACCACTATTGTACCAGTGTTGTTACCACTCATTGTACCAGTGTTGTTACCACTATTGTACCAGTGTGTTTACCACTCACCGCACCAGTGTTGTTACCACTCATTGTACCAGTGTTGTTACTACTATTGTAACAGTGTTGTTACCAATATTGTACCAGTGTTGTTACCACTCATTGTACCAGTGTTGTTACCACTCATTGTACCAGTGTTGTTACCACTCATTGTAACAGTGTTGTTACCACTCACCGCACCAGTGTTGTTACCACTACGTACCAGTGTTGTTACCACTCACCGCACCAGTGTTGTTACCACTCACCGCACCAGTGTTGTTACCACTATTTTACCAGTGTTGTTACCACTATTGTACCAGTGTTGTTACCACTCATTGTACCAGTGTTGTTACCACTCATTGTACCAGTGTTGTTACCACTCATTGTAACAGTGCTGTTACCACTCACCGCACCAGTGTTGT
The DNA here is from genome assembly GCA_030435695.1 of Brachymystax lenok tsinlingensis. Taxonomy (NCBI): domain Eukaryota; kingdom Metazoa; phylum Chordata; class Actinopteri; order Salmoniformes; family Salmonidae; genus Brachymystax; species Brachymystax lenok. The sequence goes on from CM059816.1 coordinate 42,961,898, forward strand.
TACCACTCACCGCACCAGTGTTGTTACCATTACTGTACCAGTGTTGTTACCACTCATTGTACCAGTGTTGTTACCACTATTTTAACAGTGTTGTTACCACTATTTTAACAGTGTTGTTACCACTCATTGTACCAGTGTTGTTACCACTCATTGTACCAGTGTTGTTACCACTCATTGTACCAGTGTTGTTACCACTACCGCACCAGTGTTGTTACCACTCACCGCACCAGTGTTATTAGCACCACCGCACCAGTGTTGTTACCACTACCATTGTACCAGTGTTGTTACCACCACCGCACCAGTGTTGTTACCACTCACCGCACCAGTGTTATTACCACTAATGTACCAGTGTTGTTACCACTCATTGTAACAGTGTTGTTACCACTCATTGTACCAGTGTTGTTACCACTAATGTACCAGTGTTGTTACCACTCATTGTACCAGTGTTGTTACCACTCATTGTACCAGTGTTGTTACCACTCATTGTACCAGTGTTGTTACCACTATTGTACCAGTGTTGTTACCACTCATTGTACCAGTGTTGTTACCACTCATTGTACCAGTGTTGTTACCACTCATTGTACCAGTGTGTTTACCACTACCGCACCAGTGATGTTACCACTCATTGTACCAGTGTTGTTACTACTCATTGTAACCAGTGTTGTTACCAATATTGTACCAGTGTTGTTACCACTCATTGTACCAGTGTTGTTACCACTCATTGTACCAGTGTTGTTACCACTCACCGCACCAGTGTTGTTACCACTCACCGTACCAGTGTTGTTACCACTCACCGCACCAGTGTTGTTACCACTCATTTTACCAGTGTTGTTACCACCATTGTACCAGTGTTGTTACCACTCATTGTACCAGTGTTGTTACCACTCATTGTACCAGTGTTGTTACCACTCATTGTAACAGTGCTGTTACCACCACCGTACCAGTGTTGTTACCACTACCGTACCAGTGTTGTTACCATTACTGTACCAGTGTTGTTACCACTATTGTACCAGTGTTGTTACCACTATTTTAACAGTGTTGTTACCACTATTTTAACAGTGTTGTTACCACTATTGTACCAGTGTTGTTACCACTATTGTACCAGTGTTGTTACCACTATTGTACCATTGTTGTTACCACCACCGCACCAGTGTTGTTACCACTCACCGCACCAGTGTTGTTACCACTATTGTACCAGTGTTGTTGCCACTCACCGTACCAGTGTTGTTACCACTCATTGTACCAGTGTTGTTACCACTATTGTACCATTGTTGTTACCACTCACCGTACCAGTGTTGTTACCACTATTGTACCAGTGTTGTTACCACCATTGTACCAGTGTTGTTACCACTCATTGTACCAGTGTTGTTACCACTCACCGCACCAGTGTTGTTACCACCATTGTACCAGTGTTGTTACCACTCATTGTAACAGTGTTGTTACCACTCATTGTACCAGTGTTGTTACCACTCACCGTACCAGTGTTGTTACCACTCATTGTACCAGTGTTGTTACCACTACCGTACCAGTGTTGTTGCCACCACCGCACCAGTGTTGTTACCACTCATTGTACCAGTGTTGTTACCACTCACCGCACCAGTGTTGTTACCACTACCGCACCAGTGTTGTTACCACTACCGTACCAGTGTTGTTACCACTCATTGTACCAGTGTTGTTACCACTCATTGTACCAGTGTTGTTACCACTATTGTACCAGTTTTGTTACCACTCATTGTACCAGTGTTGTTACCACTACCGCACTACCAGTGTTGTTACCACTCATTGTACCAGTGTTGTTACCACTCATTGTACCAGTGTTGTTAACACCATTGTACCAGTGTTGTTACCACCATTGTACCAGTGTTGTTACCACTCACCGTACCAGTGTTGTTACCACTCATTGCGCTACATTGTTGTTACCACTATTGTACCAGTGTTGTTACCACTACCATACCAGTGTTGTTATTACCACCGCACCAGTGTTGTTACCACTACCGTACCAGTGTTGTAAACACTCATTGTACCAGTGTTGTTACCACTCATTGTACCAGTGTTGTTACCACTCATTGTAACAGTGTTGTTTCCACTCACCATACCATTGTTGTTACCACTCATTGTACCAGTGTTGTTACCACTATTTTAACAGTGTTGTTACCACTCATTTTACCAGTGTTGTTACCACTATTATACCAGTGTTGTTACCACTCATTGTACCAGTGTTGTTACCACTCATTGTAACAGTGTTGTTACCACCATTGTACCAGTGTTGTTACCACCATTGTACCAGTGTTGTTACCACTCATTGTACCAGTGTTGTTACCACTCACCGCACCAGTGTTGTTACCACTCACCGCACCAGTGTTGTTACCACTCACCGCACCAGTGTCGTTACCACTCATTGTACCAGTGTTGTTACCACTCATTGTACCAGTGTTGTTACCACTCATTGTACCAGTGTTGTTACCACTACCGTACCAGTGTTGTTACCACTCACCGTACCAGTGTTATTAGCACCACCGCACCAGTGTTGTTACCACTCACCGCACCAGTGTTGTTACCACTCACCGCACCAGTGTTGTTACCACTCACCGCACCAGTGTTATTACCACTAATGTACCAGTGTTGTTACCACTCATTGTAACAGTGTTGTTACCACTCATTGTACCAGTGTTGTTACCACTAATGTACCAGTGTTGTTACCACTCATTGTACCAGTGTTGTTACCACTCATTGTACCAGTGTTGTTACCACTCATTGTACCAGTGTTGTTACCACTATTGTACCAGTGTTGTTACCACTCATTGTACCAGTGTTGTTACCACTCATTGTACCAGTGTTGTTACCACTCATTGTACCAGTGTGTTTACCACTACCATACCAGTGTTGTTACCACTATTGTACCAGTGTTGTTACTACTATTGTAACAGTGTTGTTACCAATATTGTACCAGTGTTGTTACCACTCATTGTACCAGTGTTGTTACCACCATTGTACCAGTGTTGTTACCACTCATTGTAACAGTGTTGTTACCACTCACCGCACCAGTGTTGTTACCACTCACCGCACCAGTGTTGTTACCACTCACCGCACCAGTGTTGTTACCACTCACCGCACCAGTGTTGTTACCACTATTTTACCAGTGTTGTTACCACCATTGTACCAGTGTTGTTACCACTCATTGTACCAGTGTTGTTACCACCATTGTACCAGTGTTGTTACCACTATTGTAACAGTGCTGTTACCACTCACCGCACCAGTGTTGTTACCACTCACCGCACCAGTGTTGTTACCATTACTGTACCAGTGTTGTTACCACTATTGTACCAGTGTTGTTACCACTCATTTTAACAGTGTTGTTACCACTATTTTAACAGTGTTGTTACCACTCATTGTACCAGTGTTGTTACCACCATTGTACCAGTGTTGTTACCACTCATTGTACCATTGTTGTTACCACTCACCGCACCAGTGTTGTTACCACTACCGCACTCAGTGTTGTTACCACCATTGTACCAGTGTTGTTGCCACTACCGCACCAGTGTTGTTACCACTCATTGTACCAGTGTTGTTACCACTCATTGTACCATTGTTGTTACCACTCACCGCACCAGTGTTGTTACCACTCATTGTACCAGTGTTGTTACCACTCATTGTACCAGTGTTGTTACCACTCATTGTACCAGTGTTGTTACCACTCACCGCACCAGTGTTGTTACCACTCATTGTACCAGTGTTGTTACCACTCATTGTAACAGTGTTGTTACCACAATTGTACCAGTGTTGTTACCACTCATTGTACCAGTGTTGTTACCACTATTGTACCAGTGTTGTTACCACTCATTGTACCATTGTTGTTACCACTCACCGCACCAGTGTTGTTACCACTCACCGCACCAGTGTTGTTACCACTCATTGTACCAGTGTTGTTACCACTCATTGTACCAGTGTTGTTACCACTACCGCACCAGTGTTGTTACCACTCATTGTACCAGTGTTGTTACCACTCATTGTAACAGTGTTGTTACCACTACTGTACCAGTGTTGTTACCACTCATTGTACCAGTGTTGTTACCACTCACCGCACCAGTGTTGTTACCACTCACCGCACCAGTGTTGTTAACACCATTGTAGCAGTTTTGTTACCACTCATTGTAACAGTGTTGTTACCACTCATTGTACCAGTGTTGTTACCACTCACCGCACCAGTGTTGTTACCACTATTGTACCAGTGTTGTTACCACTCATTGTACCAGTGTTGTTACCACTCATTGTAACAGTGTTGTTACCACTCATTGTACCAGTGTTGTTACCACTCACCGCACCAGTGTTGTTACCACTCATTGTACCAGTGTTGTTACCACTCATTGTACCAGTGTTGTTACCACCATTGTACCAGTGTTGTTACCACTCATTTTACCAGTGTTGTTACCACTCATTGTACCAGTGTTGTTACCACTCATTGTACCAGTGTTGTTACCACTCATTGTACCAGTGTTGTGTCCACTACCGCACCAGTGTTGTTACCACTCATTGCACCAGTGTTGTTACCACTCATTGTAACAGTGTTGTTACCACTCATTGTACCAGTGTTGTTACCACTCATTGTACCAGTGTTGTTACCACTCATTGTAACAGTGTTGTTACCACTCACCGCACCAGTGTTGTTACCACTCACCGTACCAGTGTTGTTACCATTACTGTACCAGTGTTGTTACCACTCATTGTACCACTGTTGTTACCACTCATTGTACCAGTGTTGTTACCACTCATTGTACCAGTGTTGTTACCACTACAGTACCAGTGTTGTTACCACTACTGTGCCAGTGTTGTTACCACTATTGTACCAGTGTTGTTACCACTACAGTACCAGTGTTGTTAACACTCACTGTGCCAGTGTTGTTACCACTCATTGTACCAGTGTTGTTACCACTCATTGTACCAGTGTTGTTACCACTACCATACCAGTGTTGTTACCACTCACCGCACCAGTGTTGTTACCACTACCGTACCAGTGTTGTTACCACTATGGAACCAGTGTTGTTACCACTCATTGTAACAGTGTTGTGTCCACTACCGCACCAGTGTTGTTACCACTCATTGTACCAGTGTTGTTACCACTCATTTTAACAGTGTTGTTACCACTATTTTAACAGTGTTGTTACCACTATTGTACCAGTGTTGTTACCACTCATTGTACCAGTGTTGTTACCACTCATTGTACCAGTGTTGTTACCACTCACCGCATCACCAGTGTTGTTACCACTATTGTACCAGTGTTGTTACCACTCACCGCACCAGTGTTGCTGCCACCACCGCACCAGTGTTGTTACCACTATTGTACCAGTGTTGTTACCACTCATTTTAACAGTGTTGTTACCACTATTTTAACAGTGTTGTTACCACTGTTGTACCAGTGTTGTTACCACTCATTGTACCAGTGTTGTTACCACTCATTGTACCAGTGTTGTTACCACCACCGCACCAGTGTTGTTACCACTCATTGTACCAGTGTTGTTACCACTCACCGCACCAGTGTTGCTGCCACCACCGCACCAGTGTTGTTACCACCATTGTACCAGTGTTGTTACCACTCACCGCACCAGTGTTGTTACCACCACCGTACCAGTGTTGTTACCACTACCGCGCCAGTGTTGTTACCACTCATTGTACCAGTGTTGTTACCACTCATTGTACCAGTGTTGTTACCACTCATTGTACCAGTTTTGTTACCACTATTGTACCAGTGTTGTTACCACTCACCGCATTCAGTGTTGTTACCACTCATTGTACCAGTGTTGTTACCACTCATTGTACCAGTGTTGTTAACACTCATTGTACCAGTGTTGTTACCACTCATTGTACCAGTGTTGTTACCACTCCGTACCAGTGTTGTTACCACTACCGTGCCAGTGTTGTTACCACTCATTGTACCAGTGTTGTTACCACTACCATACCAGTGTTGTTATTACTACCGCACCAGTGTTGTTACCACTACCGCACCAGTGTTGTAAACACCATTGTACCAGTGTTGTTACCACTCATTGTACCAGTGTTGTTACCACTCATTGTAACAGTGTTGTTTCCACTACCATACCATTGTGTTGTTACCACTCATTGTACCAGTGTTGTTACCACTATTTTAACAGTGTTGTTACCACTATTTTACCAGTGTTGTTACCACTCATTGTACCAGTGTTGTTACCACTCATTGTACCAGTGTTGTTACCACTCATTGTAACAGTGTTGTTACCACTCATTGTACCAGTGTTGTTACCACTCATTGTACCAGTGTTGTTACCACTCATTGTAACAGTGTTGTTACCACTCACCGCACCAGTGTTGTTACCACTCACCGTACCAGTGTTGTTACCACTACCGCACCAGTGTCGCTACCACTCATTGTACCAGTGTTGTTACCACTCATTGTACCAGTGTTGTTACCACTCATTGTACCAGTGTTGTTACCACTCACCGTACCAGTGTTGTTACCACCACCGCATACCAGTGTTATTAGCACTACCGCACCAGTGTTGTTACCACTCACCGCACCAGTGTTGTTACCACTCACCGTACCAGTGTTGTTACCACTCACCGCACCAGTGTTATTACCACTAATGTACCAGTGTTGTTACCACTCATTGTAACAGTGTTGTTACCACTCATTGTACCAGTGTTGTTACCACTAATGTACCAGTGTTGTTACCACTCATTGTACCAGTGTTGTTACCACTCATTGTACCAGTGGTGTTACCACTATTGTACCAGTGTTGTTACCACTCATTGTACCAGTGTTGTTACCACTCATTGTACCAGTGTTGTTACCACTATTGTACCATTGTTGTTTACCACTCACCGCACCAGTGTTGTTACCACCATTGTACCAGTGTTGTTACCACTCATTGTACCAGTGTTGTTACCACTCATTGTAACAGTGTTGTTACCACTCACCGTACCAGTGTTGTTACCACTACCGCACCAGTGTTGTTACCACTCACCGCACCAGTGTTGTTACCACTACCGCACCAGTGTTGTTACCACTATTTTACCAGTGTTGTTACCACCATTGTACCAGTGTTGTTACCACTCATTGTACCAGTGTTGTTACCACTCATTGTACCAGTGTTGTTACCACTATTGTAACAGTGCTGTTACCACTCACCGCACCAGTGTTGTTACCACTCACCGTACCAGTGTTGTTACCATTACCGTACCAGTGTTGTTACCACTATTTTACCACTGTTGTTACCACTCATTGTACCAGTGTTGTTACCACCATTGTACCAGTGTTGTTACCACCATTGTACCAGTGTTGTTACCACTCACCGTACCAGTGTTGTTACCACTCACCGCGCCATTGTTGTTACCACTATTGTACCAGTGTTGTTACCACTACCATACCAGTGTTGTTGCCACTACCCTATCAGTGTTGTTACCACTATTGTACCAGTGTTGTTACCACTATTTTAACAGTGTTGTTACCACTATTTTAACAGTGTTGTTACCACTGTTGTACCAGTGTTGTTACCACTCATTGTACCAGTGTTGTTACCACTCATTGTACCAGTGTTGTTACCACTCACCGTACCAGTGTTGTTACCACTCATTGTACCAGTGTTGTTAACACTCATTGTACCAGTGTTGTTACCACTCATTGTACCAGTTTTGTTACCACTCATTGTACCAGTGTTGTTACCACTCACCGTACCAGTGTTGTTACCACTGTTGTACCAGTGTTGTTACCACTCATTGTACCAGTGTTGTTAACACTCATTGTACCAGTGTTGTTACCACTCATTGTACCAGTGTTGTTACCACTCACCGCACCAGTGTTGTTACCACTCATTGTACCAGTGTTGTTACCACTCATTGTACCAGTGTTGTTACCACTCATTGTACCAGTTTTGTTACCACTCATTGTACCAGTGTTGTTACCACTACCGCACCAGTGTTGTTACCACTGTTGTACCAGTGTTGTTACCACTATTGTACCAGTGTTGTTAACACTATTGTACCAGTGTTGTTACCACTCATTGTACCAGTGTTGTTACCACTCACCGTACCAGTGTTGTTACCACTACCGCGCCATTGTTGTTACCACTCATTGTACCAGTGTTGTTACCACTACCATACCAGTGTTGTTATTACTCACCGTACCAGTGTTGTTACCACTCATTGCACCAGTGTTGTAAACACTATTGTACCAGTGTTGTTACCACTCATTGTACCAGTGTTGTTACCACTCATTGTAACAGTGTTGTTTCCACTACCATACCATTGTTGTTACCACTCATTGTACCAGTGTTGTTACCACTATTTTAACAGTGTTGTTACCACTATTTTACCAGTGTTGTTACCACTCATTGTACCAGTGTTGTTACCACTCATTGTACCAGTGTTGTTACCACTCATTGTAACAGTGTTGTTACCACTCATTGTACCAGTGTTGTTACCACTATTGTACCAGTGTTGTTACCACTCATTGTAACAGTGTTGTTACCACTCACCGTACCAGTGTTGTTACCACTCACCGTACCAGTGTTGTTACCACTACCGTACCAGTGTTGTTACCACTCATTGTACCAGTGTTGTTACCACTCATTGTACCAGTGTTGTTACCACTCATTGTACCAGTGTTGTTACCACTCACCGCACCAGTGTTGTTACCACTCACCGCACCAGTGTTATTAGCACCACCGCACCAGTGTTGTTACCACTCACCGCACCAGTGTTGTTACCACTCACCGCACCAGTGTTGTTACCACTCACCGCACCAGTGTTATTACCACTAATGTACCAGTGTTGTTACCACTCATTGTAACAGTGTTGTTACCACTCATTGTACCAGTGTTGTTACCACTAATGTACCAGTGTTGTTACCACTCATTGTACCAGTGTTGTTACCACTCATTGTACCAGTGTTGTTACCACTCATTGTACCAGTGTTGTTACCACTCATTGTACCAGTGTTGTTACCACTCATTGTACCAGTGTTGTTACCACTCATTGTACCATTGTTGTTTACCACTCACCGTACCAGTGTTGTTACCACTCATTGTACCAGTGTTGTTACTACTATTGTAACAGTGTTGTTACCAATATTGTACCAGTGTTGTTACCACTCATTGTACCAGTGTTGTTACCACTCATTGTACCAGTGTTGTTACCACTCATTGTAACAGTGTTGTTACCACTCACCGTACCAGTGTTGTTACCACCACCGCACCAGTGTTGTTACCACTCACCGCACCAGTGTTGTTACCACTCACCGCACCAGTGTTGTTACCACTATTGTACCAGTGTTGTTACCACCATTGTACCAGTGTTGTTACCAGTATTGTACCAGTGTTGTTACCACTCATTGTACCAGTGTTGTTACCACTCATTGTAACAGTGCTGTTACCACTCACCGCACCAGTGTTGTTACCACTCACCGCACCAGTGTTGTTACCATTACCGCACCAGTGTTGTTACCACTCATTTTACCAGTGTTGTTACCACCATTGTACCAGTGTTGTTACCACCATTGTACCAGTGTTGTTACCACTAATGTACCAGTGTTGTTACCACTCATTGTACCAGTGTTGTTACCACTCATTGTACCAGTGTTGTTACCACTCATTGTACCAGTGTTGTTACCACTCATTGTACCAGTGTTGTTACCACTCATTGTACCAGTGTTGTTACCACTCATTGTACCAGTGTTGTTACCACTCATTGTACCAGTGTTGTTACCACTCATTGTACCATTGTTGTTTACCACTACCGCACCAGTGTTGTTACCACTATTGTACCAGTGTTGTTACTACCATTGTAACAGTGTTGTTACCAATATTGTACCAGTGTTGTTACCACTCATTGTACCAGTGTTGTTACCACTATTGTACCAGTGTTGTTACCACTCATTGTAACAGTGTTGTTACCACTCACCGTACCAGTGTTGTTACCACTCACCGCATACCAGTGTTGTTACCACTCACCGTACCAGTGTTGTTACCACTCACCGCACCAGTGTTGTTACCACTATTTTACCAGTGTTGTTACCACTCATTGTACCAGTGTTGTTACCACTCATTGTACCAGTGTTGTTACCACTCATTGTACCAGTGTTGTTACCACTCATTGTAACAGTGCTGTTACCACTCACCGCACCAGTGTTGTTACCACTACCGCACCAGTGTTGTTACAATTACCGCACCAGTGTTGTTACCACTATTTTACCACTGTTGTTACCACTCATTGTACCAGTGTTGTTACCACTCATTGTACCAGTGTTGTTACCACTCATTGTACCAGTGTTGTTACCACTCACCGTACCAGTGTTGTTACCACCACCGCGCTACTGTTGTTACCACTCATTGTACCAGTGTTGTTACCACTACCATACCAGTGTTGTTACTACTACCGTACCAGTGTTGTTTCCACTCACCGCACCAGTGTTGTAAACACTAATGTACCAGTGTTGTTACCACTATTGTACCAGTGTTGTTACCACTCATTGTACCAGTGTTGTTACCACTCATTGTACCAGTGTTGTTACCACTCATTGTACCAGTGTTGTTACCACTCATTGTACCAGTGTTGTTACCACTCATTGTACCAGTGTTGTTACCACTCATTGTACCAGTGTTGTTATCACTATTGTACCAGTGTTGTTACCACTCATTGTACCAGTGTGTTTACCACTCACCGCACCAGTGTTGTTACCACTCATTGTACCAGTGTTGTTACTACTATTGTAACAGTGTTGTTACCAATATTGTACCAGTGTTGTTACCACTATTGTACCAGTGTTGTTACCACTCATTGTACCAGTGTTGTTACCACTCATTGTAACAGTGTTGTTACCACTCACCGCACCAGTGTTGTTACCACTACCGCACCAGTGTTGTTACCACTCACCGCACCAGTGTTGTTACCACTCACCGCACCAGTGTTGTTACCACTATTTTACCAGTGTTGTTACCACTCATTGTACCAGTGTTGTTACCACTATTGTACCAGTGTTGTTACCACTCATTGTACCAGTGTTGTTACCACTCATTGTAACAGTGATGTTACCACCACCGCACCAGTGTTGTTACCACTCACCGCACCAGTGTTGTTACCATTACCGCACCAGTGTTGTTACCACTATTTTACCACTGTTGTTACCACTCATTGTACCAGTGTTGTTACCACTCATTGTACCAGTGTTGTTACCACTATTGTACCAGTGTTGTTACCACTCACCGCACCAGTGTTGTTACCACTCACCGCGCCATTGTTGTTACCACTCATTGTACCAGTGTTGTTACCACTCACCATACCAGTGTTGTTACTACTACCGTACCAGTGTTGTTTCCACTACCTTACCAGTGTTGTTACCACTCATTGTACCAGTGTTGTTACCACTATTTTAACAGTGTTGTTACCACTATTTTACCAGTGTTGTTACCACTCATTGTACCAGTGTTGTTACCACTATTGTACCAGTGTTGTTACCACTCATTGTAACAGTGTTGTTACCACTCATTGTACCAGTGTTGTTACCACTCATTGTACCAGTGTTGTTACCACTCATTGTAACAGTGTTGTTACCACTCACCGCACCAGTGTTGTTACCACCACCGCACCAGTGTTGTTACCACTCACCGCACCAGTGTCGTTACCACTCATTGTACCAGTGTTGTTACCACCATTGTACCAGTGCTGTTACCACTATCGTACCAGTGTTGTTACCACTACAGTACCAGTGTTGTTACCACCACCGTACCAGTGTTATTAGCACCACCGCACCAGTGTTGTTACCACTACCGCACCAGTGTTGTTACCACTCACCGCACCAGTGTTGTTACCACTCACCGCACCAGTGTTACTACCACTAATGTACCAGTGTTGTTACCACTCATTGTAACAGTGTTGTTACCACTCATTGTACCAGTGTTGTTACCACTAATGTACCAGTGTTGTTACCACTTATTGTGCCAGTGTTGTTACCACTCACCGTACCAGTGTTGTTACCACTACCGCACTACTGTTGTTACCACTCATTGTACCAGTGTTGTTACCACTCACCATACCAGTGTTGTTACTACTACCGCACCAGTGTTGTTTCCACCACCGCACCAGTGTTGTTACCACTCATTGTACCAGTGTTGTTACCACTCATTTTAACAGTGTTGTTACCACTATTTTACCAGTGTTGTTACCACTCATTGTACCAGTGTTGTTACCACTCATTGTACCAGTGTTGTTACCACTATTGTAACAATGTTGTTACCACTCATTGTACCAGTGTTGTTACCACTCATTGTACCAGTGTTGTTACCACTCATTGTAACAGTGTTGTTACCACTACCGTACCAGTGTTGTTACCACTACCATACCAGTGTTGTTACCACTACCGCACCAGTGTTGTTACCACCATTGTACCAGTGTTGTTACCACTCATTGTACCAGTGCTGTTACCACTATCGTACCAGTGTTGTTACCACTCATTGTACCAGTGTTGTTACCACTCATTGTACCAGTGTTGTTACCACTCATTGTAACAGTGTTGTTACCACTCATTGTACCAGTGTTGTTACCACTCATTGTACCAGTGTTGTTACCACTCATTGTAACAGTGTTGTTACCACTCACCGCACCAGTGTTGTTACCACTCACCGCACCAGTGTTGTTACCACTACCGCACCAGTGTTGTTACCACCATTGTACCAGTGTTGTTACCACTATTGTACCAGTGCTGTTACCACCATCGCACCAGTGTTGTTACCACTCACCGCACCAGTGTTGTTACCACTCACCGCACCAGTGTTATTAGCACTACCGCACCAGTGTTGTTACCACTCACCGTACCAGTGTTGTTACCACTCACCGTACCAGTGTTACTACCACTAATGTACCAGTGTTGTTACCACTCATTGTACCAGTGTTGTTACCACTATTGTACCAGTGTTGTTACCACTAATGTACCAGTGTTGTTACCACCATTGTACCAGTGTTGTTACCACTCATTGTACCAGTGTTGTTACCACTCACCGCACCAGTGTTGTTACCACTCATTGGACCAGTGTTGTTACTACTATTGTAACAGTGTTGTTACCAATATTGTACCAGTGTTGTTACCACTCATTGTACCAGTGTTGTTACCACTCATTGTACCAGTGTTGTTACCACTCATTGTAACAGTGTTGTTACCACTCACCGCACCAGTGTTGTTACCACTCACCGCGCCAGTGTTGTTACCACTCACCGCACCAGTGTTGTTACCACTCACCGTACCAGTGTTGTTACCACTCTTTTACCAGTGTTGTTACCACTCATTGTACCAGTGTTGTTACCACTATTGTACCAGTGTTGTTACCACTATTGTACCAGTGTTGTGTCCACTACCGCACTAGTGTTGTTACCACCATTGTACCAGTGTTGTTACCACTCATTGTAACAGTGTTGTTACCACTCATTGTACCAGTGTTGTTACCACTCATTGTACCAGTGTTGTTACCACTCATTGTAACAGTGTTGTTACCACTCACCGCACCAGTGTTGTTACCACTCACCGCACCAGTGTTGTTACCATTACCGCACCAGTGTTGTTACCACTCATTTTACCACTGTTGTTACCACTCATTGTACCAGTGTTGTTACCACTCATTGTACCAGTGTTGTTACCACTACAGTACCAGTGTTGTTACCACTACCGTGCCAGTGTTGTTACCACTCATTGTACCAGTGTTGTTACCACTCATTGTACCAGTGTTGTTACCACTACCATACCAGTGTTGTTACCACTCACCGCACCAGTGTTGTTACCACTACCGTACCAGTGTTGTTACCACTCATTGAACCAGTGTTGTTACCACTCATTGTAACAGTGTTGTGTCCACTCACCGTACCAGTGTTGTTACCACCATTGTACCAGTGTTGTTACCACTATTTTAACAGTGTTGTTACCACTATTTTAACAGTGTTGTTAGCACTATTGTACCAGTGTTGTTACCACTCATTGTACCAGTGTTGTTACCACTCATTGTACCAGTGTTGTTACCACTACCGTACCAGTGTTGTTACCACTCATTGTACCAGTGTTGTTACCACTATTGTACCAGTGTTGTTACCACTCACCGTACCAGTGTTGTTACCACTCACCGCACCAGTGTTATTACCACTCACCGTACCAGTGTTGTTACCACTACCGTACCAGTGTTGTTACCACTCACCGCACCAGTGTTGTAAACACTATTGTACCAGTGTTGTTACCACTCATTGTACCAGTGTTGTTACCACCATTGTAACAGTGTTGTTTCCACTACCATACCAGTGTTGTTACCACTCATTGTACCAGTGTTGTTACCACTATTTTAACAGTGTTGTTACCACTATTTTACCAGTGTTGTTACCACTATTGTACCAGTGTTGTTACCACTATTGTACCAGTGTTGTTACCACTCATTGTAACAGTGTTGTTACCACTCATTGTACCAGTGTTGTTACCACTACCGCACCAGTGTCGTTACCACTCATTGTACCAGTGTTGTTACCACTCATTGTACCAGTGTTGTTACCACTCATTGTACCAGTGTTGTTACCACCACCGCACCAGTGTTGTTACCACTCACCGCACCAGTGTTATTAGCACTACCGCATACCAGTGTTGTTACCACTACCGCACCAGTGTTGTTACCACTCACCGTACCAGTGTTGTTACCACTCACCTCACCAGTGTTATTACCACTAATGTACCAGTGTTGTTACCACTCATTGTAACAGTGTTGTTACCACTATTGTACCAGTGTTGTTACCACTAATGTACCAGTGTTGTTACCACTCATTGTACCAGTGTTGTTACCACTCATTGTACCAGTGTTGTTACCACTCATTGTACCAGTGTTGTTACCACTCATTGTACCAGTGTTGTTACCACCATTGTACCAGTGTTGTTTACCACTCACCGCACCAGTGTTGTTACCACTATTGTACCAGTGTTGTTACTACTATTGTAACAGTGTTGTTACCAATATTGTACCAGTGTTGTTACCACTCATTGTACCAGTGTTGTTACCACTCATTGTACCAGTGTTGTTACCACTCATTGTAACAGTGTTGTTACCACTCACCGTACCAGTGTTGTTACCACTCACCGCACCAGTGTTGTTACCACTACCGTACCAGTGTTGTTACCACTCACCGCACTACCAGTGTTGTTACCACTATTTTACCAGTGTTGTTACCACTCATTGTACCAGTGTTGTTACCACTCATTGTACCAGTGTTGTTACCACTATTGTACCAGTGTTGTTACCACTACTGACCAGTGTTGTTACCACTATTGTACCAGTGTTGTTACCACTCATTGTACCAGTGTTGTTACCACTACCGTACCAGTGTTGTTACCACTCATTGTACCAGTGTTGTTACCACTATTGTACCAGTGTTGTTTACCACTCATTGTACCAGTGTTGTTACCACTCATTGTACCAGTGTTGTTACCACTCATTGTACCAGTGTTGTTACCACTCATTGTACCAGTGTTGTTACCACTATTGTACCAGTGTTGTTACCACTATTGTACCAGTGTTGTTTACCACTATTGTACCAGTGTTGTTACCACTCATTGTACCAGTGTTGTTACCACTCATTGTACCAGTGTTGTTACCACTCATTGTACCAGTGTTGTTACCACTATTGTACCAGTGTTGTTACCACTCATTGTACCAGTGTTGTTACCACTCATTGTACCAGTGTTGTTACCACTCATTGCACCAGTGTTGTTACCACTCATTGTACCAGTGTTGTTACCACTCATTGTACCAGTGTTGTTACCACTCACACCAGTGTTGTTACCACTATTGTACCAGTGTTGTTACCACTATTGTACCAGTGTTGTTACCACTCATTGTACCAGTGTTGTTACCACTATTGTACCAGTGTTGTTACCACTCACCGTACCAGTGTTGTTACCACTCATTGTACCAGTGTTGTTACCACTCATTGTACCAGTGTTGTTACCACTCATTTTAACAGTGTTGTTACCACTATTGTACCAGTGTTGTTACCACTCATTGTACCAGTGTTGTTACCACTATTGTACCAGTGTTGTTACCACTATTGTACCAGTGTTGTTACCACTCATTGTACCAGTGTTGTTTACCACTCATTGTACCAGTGTTGTTACCACTACCGTACCAGTGTTGTTACCACCATTGTACCAGTGTTGTTACCACTCACCGTACCAGTGTTGTTACCACTCATTGTACCAGTGTTGTTACCACTCACCGCACCAGTGTTGTTACCACTCATTGTACCAGTGTTGTTACCACTATTGTACCAGTGTTGTTACCACTCATTGTAACAGTGTTGTTACCACTACCGCACCAGTGTTGTTACCACTCATTGTACCAGTGTTGTTACCACTATTTTAACAGTGTTGTTACCACTCATTTTACCAGTGTTGTTACCACTCATTGTACCAGTGTTGTTACCACTCATTGTACCAGTGTTGTTACCACTATTGTAACAGTGTTGTTACCACTCATTGTACCAGTGTTGTTACCACTATTGTACCAGTGTTGTTACCACTCATTGTACCAGTGTTGTTACCACTCATTGTACCAGTGTTGTTACCACTACCGCACCAGTGTTGTTACCACTCATTGTACCAGTGTTGTTACCACTCATTGTACCAGTGTTGTTACCACCATTGTACCAGTGTTGTTACCACTCATTGTACCAGTGTTGTTACCACTACCTTACCAGTGTTGTTACCACTCACCGCACCAGTGTTGTTACCACTCATTGTACCAGTGTTGTTACCACTCACCGTACCAGTGTTGTTACCACTCATTGTACCAGTGTTGTTACCACTCACCGCACCAGTGTTGTTACCACTCATTGTACCAGTGTTGTTACCACTCATTGTACCAGTGTTGTTACCACTCATTGTACCAGTGTTGTTACCACTCATTGTACCAGTGTTGTTACCACTCATTGTACCAGTGTTGTTACCACCACCGTACCAGTGTTGTTACCACTCATTGTACCAGTGTTGTTACCACTCATTGTACCAGTGTTGTTACCACCATTGTACCAGTGTTGTTACCACTCATTGTACCAGTGTTGTTACCACTCACCGTACCAGTGTTGTTACCACTCATTGTACCAGTGTTGTTACCACTCATTGTAACAGTGTTGTTACCACTCATTGTACCAGTGTTGTTACCACTACAGTACCAGTGTTGTTACCACTCACCGTACCAGTGTTGTTACCACTCATTGTACCAGTGTTGTTACCACTCATTGTACCAGTGTTGTTACCACTCATTGTACCAGTGTTGTTACCACTCACCATACCAGTGTTGTTACCACTCACCGCACCAGTGTTGTTACCACTACCATTGTACCAGTGTTGTTACCACCATTGTACCAGTGTTGTTACCACTCATTGTAACAGTGTTGTTACCACCATTGTAACAGTGTTGTTACCACTATTGTACCAGTGTTGTTACCACTCATTGTACCAGTGTTGTTACCACTATTGTACCAGTGTTATTTACAGCAATTGTACCAGTGTTGTTACCACTCATTGTACCAGTGTTGTTACCAATATAGTACCAGTGTTGTTACCACTCATTGTACCAGTGTTGTTACCACTCACCATACCAGTGTTGTTACTACTACCGTACCAGTGTTGTTACCACTACCGCACCAGTGTTGTAAACACTATTGTACCAGTGTTGTTACCACTCATTGTACCAGTGTTGTTACCACTATTGTAACAGTGTTGTTACCACTCACCGTACCAGTGTTGTTTCCACTATTGTACCAGTGTTGTTACCACTATTTTAACAGTGTTGTTACCACTATTTTAACAGTGTTGTTACCACTCATTGTACCAGTGTTGTTACCACTCATTGTACCAGTGTTGTTACCACTATTGTACCAGTGTTGTTACCACTATTGTAACAGTGTTGTTACCACTCACCGTACCAGTGTTGTTACCACTCACCGCACCAGTGTTGTTACCACTACCGTACCAGTGTTGTTACCACTATTGTACCAGTGTTGGTACCACTATTGTACCAGTGTTGTTACCACTCACCGCACCAGTGTTGTTACCACTACCGTACCAGTGTTATTACCACTACCGCACCAGTGTTGTTACCACTCACCGCACCAGTGTTGTTACCACTACCGCACCAGTGTTATTACCACTATTGTACCAGTGTTGTTACCACTCATTGTAACAGTGTTGTTACCACTATTGTACCAGTGTTGTTACCACTAATGTACCAGTGTTGTTACCACTATTGTACCAGTGTTGTTACCACTCATTGTACCAGTGTTGTTACCACTATTGTACCAGTGTTGTTACCACTATTGTACCAGTGTTGTTACCACTATTGTACCAGTGTTGTTACCACTACCGCACCAGTGTTGTTACCACTATTGTACCAGTGTTGTTACTACTATTGTAACAGTGTTGTTACCAATATTGTACCAGTGTTGTTACCACTATTGTACCAGTGTTGTTACTGCTATTTTACCAGTGTTGTTACCACTATTGTACCAGTGTTGTTACCACTACCGCACCAGTGTTGTTACCACTCACCGTACCAGTGCTGTTACCACTACCGCACCAGTGTTGTTACCACTCACCGCACCAGTGTTGTTACCACTCATTGTACCAGTGTTGTTACCACTCATTGTAACAGTGTTGTGTCCACTACCGTACCAGTGTTGTTACCACTATTGTACCAGTGTTGTTACCACTATTTTAACAGTGTTGTTACCACTATTTTAACAGTGTTGTTAGCACTATTGTACCAGTGTTGTTACCACTATTGTACCAGTGTTGTTACCACTCATTGTACCAGTGTTGTTACCACTACCGCACCAGTGTTGTTACCACTCATTGTACCAGTGTTGTTACCACTATTGTACCAGTGTTGTTACCACTCACCGTACCAGTGTTGTTACCACTCACCGTACCAGTGTTATTACCACTCACCGCACCAGTGTTGTTACCACTACCGTACCAGTGTTGTTACCACTCACCGCACCAGTGTTGTAAACACTATTGTACCAGTGTTGTTACCACTCATTGTACCAGTGTTGTTACCACTCATTGTAACAGTGTTGTTTCCACTACCGTACCAGTGTTGTTACCACTCATTGTACCAGTGTTGTTACCACTATTTTAACAGTGTTGTTACCACTATTTTACCAGTGTTGTTACCACTATTGTACCAGTGTTGTTACCACTATTGTACCAGTGTTGTTACCACTATTGTAACAGTGTTGTTACCACTCATTGTACCAGTGTTGTTACCACTATTGAACCAGTGTTGTTACCACTATTGTAACAGTGTTGTTACCACTCACCGCACCAGTGTTGTTACCACTACCGCACCAGTGTTGTTACCACTACCGCACCAGTGTCGTTACCACTATTGTACCAGTGTTGTTACCACTCATTGTACCAGTGTTGTTACCACTCATTGTACCAGTGTTGTTACCACTACCTTACCAGTGTTGTTACCACTCACCGCACCAGTGTTATTAGCACTACCGCACCAGTGTTGTTACCACTACCGTACCAGTGTTGTTACCACTCACCGTACCAGTGTTGTTACCACTCACCGCACCAGTGTTATTACCACTAATGTACCAGTGTTGTTACCACTCATTGTAACAGTGTTGTTACCACTATTGTACCAGTGTTGTTACCACTAATGTACCAGTGTTGTTACCACTCATTGTACCAGTGTTGTTACCACTACCGTACCAGTGTTGTTACCACTATTGTACCAGTGTTGTTACCACTATTGTACCAGTGTTGTTACCACTATTGTACCAGTGTTGTTACCACTATTGTACCAGTGTTGTTACCACTACCGTACCAGTGTTGTTACCACTATTGTACCAGTGTTGTTACTACTATTGTAACAGTGTTGTTACCAATATTGTACCAGTGTTGTTACCACTACAGTACCAGTGTTGTTACCACTACCGTGCCAGTGTTGTTACCACTATTGTACCAGTGTTGTTACCACTATTGTACCAGTGTTGTTACCACTACCATACCAGTGTTGTTATCACTACCGTACCAGTGTTGTGTCCACTACCGTACCAGTGTTGTTACCACTATTGTACCAGTGTTGTTACCACTATTTTAACAGTGTTGTTACCACTATTTTAACAGTGTTGTTACCACTATTGTACCAGTGTTGTTACCACTATTGTACCAGTGTTGTTACCACTATTGTACCAGTGTTGTTACCACTACCGTACCAGTGTTGTTACCACTATTGTACCAGTGTTGTTACCACTACCGTACCAGTGTTGTTACCAATATAGTACCAGTGTTGTTACCACTATTGTACCAGTGTTGTTACCACTACCATACCAGTGTTGTTACTACTACCGTACCAGTGTTGTTACCACTACCGTACCAGTGTTGTAAACACTATTGTACCAGTGTTGTTACCACTATTGTACCAGTGTTGTTACCACTATTGTAACAGTGTTGTTACCACTACCGTACCAGTGTTGTTTCCACTATTGTACCAGTGTTGTTACCACTATTTTAACAGTGTTGTTACCACTATTTTAACAGTGTTGTTACCACTATTGTACCAGTGTTGTTACCACTATTGTACCAGTGTTGTTACCACTATTGTACCAGTGTTGTTACCACTATTGTAACAGTGTTGTTACCACTACCGCACCAGTGTTGTTACCACTCACCGCACCAGTGTTGTTACCACTCACCGCACCAGTGTCGTTACCACTCATTGTACCAGTGTTGGTACCACTATTGTACCAGTGTTGTTACCACTCACCGTACCAGTGTTGTTACCACTACCGCACCAGTGTTATTACCACTACCGTACCAGTGTTGTTACCACTCACCGCACCAGTGTTGTTACCACTCACCGCACCAGTGTTATTACCACTATTGTACCAGTGTTGTTACCACTATTGTAACAGTGTTGTTACCACTCATTGTACCAGTGTTGTTACCACTAATGTACCAGTGTTGTTACCACTATTGTACCAGTGTTGTTACCACTATTGTACCAGTGTTGTTACCACTCATTGTACCAGTGTTGTTACCACTATTGTACCAGTGTTGTTACCACTATTGTACCAGTGTTGTTACCACTCACCGCACCAGTGTTGTTACCACTATTGTACCAGTGTTGTTACTACTATTGTAACAGTGTTGTTACCAATATTGTACCAGTGTTGTTACCACTATTGTACCAGTGTTGTTACTGCTATTTTACCAGTGTTGTTACCACTATTGTACCAGTGTTGTTACCACTACCGTACCAGTGTTGTTACCACTACCGTACCAGTGCTGTTACCACTACCGTACCAGTGTTGTTACCACTACCACTACCAGTGTTGTTACCACTATTGTACCAGTGTTGTTACCACTATTGTAACAGTGTTGTGTCCACTACCGTACCAGTGTTGTTACCACTATTGTACCAGTGTTGTTACCACTATTTTAACAGTGTTATTACCACTATTGTAACAGTGTTGTTACCACTATTTTAACAGTGTTGTTACCACTATAGTACCAGTGTTGTTACCACTATTGTACCAGTGTTGTTACCACTATTGTAACAGTGTTGTTACCACTATTGTGCCAGTGTTGTTACCACTACCGTACCAGTGTTGTTACCACTATTGTACCAGTGTTGGTACCACTATTGTACCAGTGTTGTTACCACTACCGTACCAGTGTTGTTACCACTATTGTACCAGTGTTGTTACCACTATTGTAACAGTGTTGTTACCACTATTGTACCAGTGTTGTTACCACTATTGTACCAGTGTTGTTACCACTATTGTACCAGTGTTGTTACCACTATTGTACCAGTGTTGTTACCACTATTGTACCAGTGTTGTTACCACTACCGTACCAGTGTTGTTACCACTATTGTACCAGTGTTGTTACCAATATTGTACCAGTGTTGTTACCAATATTGTACCAGTGTTGTTACCACTATTGTACCAGTGTTGTTACCACTTTTGTAACAGTGTTGTTACCACTATTGTAACAGTGTTGTTACCACTACCGTACCAGTGTTGTTACCACTCACCGTACCAGTGTTGTTACCACTACCGCACCAGTGTTGTTACCACTCACCGCACCAGTGTTGTTACCACTATTGTACCAGTGTTGTTACCACTCATTGTAACAGTGTTGTGTCCACTCACCGCACCAGTGTTGTTACCACTATTGTACCAGTGTTGTTACCACTATTTTAACAGTGTTGTTACCACTATTGTACCAGTGTTGTTACCACTATTGTACCAGTGTTGTTACCCCTATTGTAACAGTGTTGTTACCACTATTGTACCAGTGTTGTTACCACTCACCGCACCAGTGTTGTTACCACTCATTGTACCAGTGTTGTTACCACTCATTGTACCAGTGTTGTTACCACTCATTGTACCAGTGTTGTTACCACTATTGTACCAGTGTTGTTACCACTCACCGTACCAGCATTGTTACCACTCATTGTACCAGTGTTGTTACCACTCATTGTAACAGTGTTGTTACCACTCATTGTACCAGTGTTGTTACCACTATTGTACCAGTGTTGTTACCACTCACCGTACCAGTGTTGTTACCACTCACCGTACCAGTGTTGTTACCACTATTGTACCAGTGTTGTTACCACTCATTGTACCAGTGTTGTTACCACTCATTGTACCAGTGTTGTTACCACTCACCGTACCAGTGTTGTTACCACTCACCGTGCCAGTATTGTTACCACTCATTGTACCAGTGTTGTTACCACTATTGTACCAGTCTTGTTACCACTACCGCACCAGTGTTGTTTACCACTCACCGCACCAGTGTTGTTACCACTCACCGCACCAGTGTTGTTACCACTATTGTACCAGTGTTGTTACCACTATTGTACCAGTGTTGTTACCACTATTGTACCAGTGTTGTTACCCTATTGTAACAGTGTTGTTACCACTATTGTACCAGTGTTGTTACCACTCACCGCACCAGTGTTGTTACCACTATTGTACCAGTGTTGGTACCACTATTGTACCAGTGTTGTTACCACTCATTGTACCAGTGTTGTTACCACTCATTGTACCAGTGTTGTTACCACTATTGTAACAGTGTTGTTACCACTATTGTACCAGTGTTGTTACCACTAATGTACCAGTGTTGTTACCACTCATTGTACCAGTGTTGTTACCACTCATTGTACCAGTGTTGTTACCACTCATTGTACCAGTGTTGTTACCACTCATTGTACCAGTGTTGTTACCACTATTGTACCAGTGTTGTTACCACTACCGTACCAGTGTTGTTACCACTACCGTACCAGTGTTGTTACCACTCACCGCACCAGTGTTGTTACCATTACCGTACCAGTGTTGTTACCACTCACCGTACCAGTGTTGTTACCACTCATTGTACCAGTGTTGTTACCACTCATTGTACCAGTGTTGTTACCACTACCGTACCAGTGTTGTTACCACTATTGTAACAGTGTTGTTACCACTATTGTAACAGTGTTGTTACCACTACCGTACCAGTGTTGTTACCACTATTGTACCAGTGTTGTTACCACTATTGTAACAGTGTTGTTACCACTACCGCACCAGTGTTGTTACCACTACCGTACCAGTGTTGTTACCACTACCGTACCAGTGTTGTTACCACTATTGTACCAGTGTTGTTACCACTATTGTACCAGTGTTGTTACCACTATTGTACCAGTGTTGTTACCACTACCGTACCAGTGTTGTTACCACTACCGTACCAGTGTTGTTACCACTATTGTACCAGTGTTGTTACCACTATTGTAACAGTGTTGTTACCACTATTGTAACAGTGTTGTTACCACTATTGTAACAGTGTTGTTACCACTATTGTACCAGTGTTGTTACCACTATTGTAACAGTGTTGTTACCACTATTGTACTAGTTATTTTACTACTACTGCACCAGTGTTGTCTAAATATTTACTTCATAAAAATATCGTTTTTTTTACATTTTAGAAGTATTTAGTTCAGAGAGAAGCACTTTCAGTGGTTATATATGAATGTCAGAGGTTAATGTGATATAATTTCTACATGCATACTGAGGGACAAAGGTACTTTAATCTACCCACAGTCATGAGTGTTAATCATTTGGTTTTAAGCTCAGAAGCAGCTTGTGTGTGTGTGTGTGTGTGTGCGCGCGCGTGTGTGTGCGTGTGCGTATGTGTGAGTGTAATCACTCTGGAATGCAGGGGCTTAACAGCAGGAGGCAGGAGAGCTTATAGTTCCACACTCCAGGGTAAAGGTCTTTGCAAACACACTGTACTGCAGTCTACACATTACTAACGCCGCCATCACACCAACTGCGTCATGTTTCGCAGCATCATCTGGATTTGTGTGCAACAAAAGTTCAAAATTCCCCTTCTGCTACCATTTCTGTCAAGCTGTCTACGCATACAGTTTGATGCATACGTTTGATAAATCCAACGTATGCACCACCCAGAAGTCACTGCAACTGTCTCTGCAACGCAATGCTGCAAGGCAAACGCAGCGTTCCATTGGAAATGAATGTACTTCTGGTGTACCAAAATGCGATGCCGCTGTCGCTGGGATCGAGGTTTAATACATCATTTAGATCCACTGTAAAACATTGAGATGTGATCGAGGTTTAATACATAATTTAGATCCACTGTAAAACATTGAGATGCAAATAGCAAAGGAAAACAAGTTCTCCTCCGTCCAGATAAACTGAAATAACAATAGACCAGAAATACACTCTCTACCATAACAACCCTACAGTATCCTCCTCTCCTACTCTCTCCACTCTCCTCCTCTCCTACTCTCCTACTCTCTCCGCTCTCCTCCTCTCCTACTCTCTCCGCTCTCATCCTTTCCCCCGCTCTCCTCCTCTCCTCCGCTCTCCTCCTCTCCTACTCTCTCCGCTCTCCTCCTCTCCCCCGCTCTCCTCCACTCCTCCTCTCCTCCTCTCCTACTCTCTCCGCTCTCCTCCTCTCTCCGCTCTCCTCCTCTCCTCCGCTCTCCTCTCCTCCTCTCTCCGCTCTCCTCCTCTCTTCCGCTCTCCTCCTCTCCCCCGCTCTCCTCCTCTCCTCCGCTCTCCTCCTCTCCTACTCTCTCCGCTCTCCTCCTCTCCCACGCTCTCCTCCTCTCCTCCACTCTCCTCCTCTCCTACTCTCTCCGCTCTCCTCCTCTCCCCCGCTCTCCACCTCTCCTCCGCTCTCCTCCTCTCCTACTCTCTCCGCTCTCCTCCTCTCTCCGCTCTCCTCCTCTCCCCCGCTCTCCTCCTCTCCTCCGCTCTCCTCCTCTCTCCGCTCTCCTCCTCTCTTCCGCTCTCCTCTTCTCCCCCGCTCTCCTCCTCTCCTCCGCTCTCTTCCTCTCCTACTCTCTCCTCTCTCCTCCTCTCCCCCGCTCTCCTCCTCTCCTCAGCTCTCCTCCTCTCCTCCTCTCTCCGCGCTCCTCCTCTCCCCCGCTCTCCTTCTCTCCTCCTCTCATAGCCACGCTTTCAGTCTGTACTCTCATTCTCTCTGTTCAATCATTTCTTTCATTCCTTTACTCTTTTCATTCGGTCTTGTAAAACCTCCTCAGACAAATTGGCAATCAGCGCTGAACAAGAGAAGATGCTTTGATGGGTGTGTGTGTGTGTGGTTGCCCTCTCCGTGTGTGACGGGGTTAACGACCTCTCTGACCAATCACATTCTTCTGTCAGGGCTCCATCGCCCCAAGCAACAGGGGTTCTGGCTGGCCAATCGGCATTCAAATGAGTCCATTCAATGACATCACAAATGTCGTGCCTCTGTGAAAGCACACATACACACTATTACTTTATTTTGTGAGTATTTCTGGATTCAAACACGCTGTAGGCGTGAGAGAGACATCTGGGGGCAAGTAGAGGGGTGGGAAGACAGGAAAGAGATAGAGAGAGGAGGAGATGAAGGGGAGGGAGGGACCGATGGAGAGAAGGGGTGACATGTTTAAATAGGTCTTGTCTGGCTCAGTGAGTTAATGATCCGACACATGCTTTCCTCTAACTGCTAATTAACCAACAGACCAATAACAGACAAGTGGAGGAAGAGAAAAGAGAGAACAGAAAGAGGACATTAGCCCAAGGCTGAGTGCTCTTGTCTCATTAGTGCATCTCTATGTGTGTGTGTGCATGTCTGTTAGGTCAGTGTTGATGGTTGGGAATGAGCTGTGGTGGGGATGCAAGCCTAGTGTCTGTGAGGAGTACAATGCAGATCACTGTCTGTCCAAGAACTCAACTGTCCCAAAACTCAAATGGTCCAAAATCCCGCCTTTCCCCTCTGTTTCTCTCTCTCTCACATAGAGAGAGACCCTGACATACACACACAGAGCAGATTTATGACACAACAGGCCCAGAGGGATGGCTAGACAGACCTGCACTTTTTGCAGAGGAATATAATTCATAAAACATACACGCAACATACACACACACATAAGACACAGACACAGCAGGACTGTACCACACGATGATTATGTGCTGATTCAATATGTTTGCAAATCTCACAATTCTCACAATTCTATATGTATTGCGAGTTGATAATCAATTTGTCCCCCATAACTAATGGTGAGTGGGCTCCAGTTATTCAACGTCCCCAACCAAGTATTCTTAATGATACAGATGAGGTAGAGAACAACATGGAAGAAACAGAGAGAACAAAGGGAAATTAAAGACATAAAAGACAAGGAATAGAGTGAGAGAGAGAGAGAGAGAGAGAGAGAGAGAGAGAGAGAGAGAGAGAGAGAGAGAGAGAGAGAGAGAGAGAGAGAGAGAGAGAGAGAGAGAGAGAGAGAAAGAAAGGGGGAGAGAAAGAAAGGGGAGAGAGAGAGAGAGAGAGAGAGAGAGAGAGAGAGAGAGAGAGAGAGAGAGAGAGAGAGAGAGAGAGAGAGAGGAAAAGGCAGGGAAAGGACAAAGGGGAAACAGAGAAAAGAAAGTGGAATAAGAAAATGAAATAGAGATGGAGAGAGAGAGAAAGGAAAGAGAAGGGGGAAGGAAGGCACAAAAGAGAGAAGGAAGGGAGCAGGGAATTGAGAGAAAGGGAGAGAGAGAGAGCGAGAGAGAGATAGAGAGAGAGAGAGTGAGACAGAGACATAGACAGGGACAGAGACAGAGAGAGAAATAGAGAGAGAGAGAGAGAGAGAGAGAGAGAGAGAGAGAGAGAGAGAGAGAGAGAGAGAGAGAGAGAGAGACAGAGGGGAAAGGCGGGATTTGGGACCATTTCCCAAAAGTGATTAAGTGGAGGAAACCAGGCAGACTGTAGACCCCTGAGCCCCGCTCCATACATTAACCCTGTACATACTACATACTACATACATTACCCTTGTACATACAACATACATTAACCCTGTACATACTACATACATTAACTCTGTACATACTACATACATTAACCCTGTACATACTACATACATTAACCCTGTACATACTACATACATCAACCCTGTACATACTACATACATTAACCCTGTACATACTACATACATTACATTAACCCTGTACATACTACATACATTAACCCTGTACATACTACATACATTAACCCTGTACATACTACATACATCAACCCTGTACATACTGCATACATTAACCCTGTACATACTACATACATTAACCCTGTACATACTACATACATTAACCTTGTACATACTACATACATTAACTCTGTACATACTACATACATTGACCCTGTACATACTACATACATCAACTCTGTACATACTGCATACATTAACCCTGTACATACTACATACATTAACCCTGTACATACTACATACATTAACCTTGTACATACTACATACATTAACTCTGTACATACTACATACATTGACCCTGTACATACTACATACATTAACCTTGTACATACTACATACATTAACTCTGTACATACTACATACATTAACCCTGTACATACTACATACTACATACATTAACCCTGTACATACTACATACATTAACCCTGTACATACTACATACATTAACCCTGTACATACTACATACATTAACCCTGTACATACTACATACATTAACCCTGTACATACTACATACATTAACCCTGTACATACTACATACATTAACTCTGTACATACTACATACATTAACCCTGTACATACTACATACATTAACTCTGTACATACTACATACATTAACCCTGTACATACTACATACTACATACATTAACCCTGTACATACTACATACATTAACCCTGTACATACTACATACATTAACTCTGTACATACTACATACATTAACCCTGTACATACTACATACATTAACCCTGTACATACTACATACATTAACTTACTTTACTATTTATATTTTGGACAACCTTTACTCCATTCCTAAAGAAAATAATGTACTTTTTACTCCTTACATTTCCCCTGACACCCATAAGTACTCGTTACATTACATTTTGAATGGCTAGCAGGACAGGAAAATTGTCAAATTCATGCACTTGTCAAGAGAACATCCCTGGTCATCCCTACTGCCTCGTATCTGGAGGACTCACTAAACACAAATGCTTTGTTTGTAAATTGAGCTGTGCCCCTGGCTATCTGTAAATAAAAAATATTTTGATACTTAAGTACATTTAAAACCAAATACTTTTAGACTTTTACTCAAGTAGAATTTTACTGGGTAGTTTTCTTTTAAGGTATCTTTACTTTTGCTTAAGTATGGAAATTGGGTACTTTTTCCACCACTGCAATTTAGTTGTACCTCTTTCACTTGCCCTGCTTCCCCTTCTCCTCTTCTCTCTCTCTCCCTCCTTTCCTACATTCCATTACTAACGTCAAACTGGTCCCTGATGAGGAGCAAAGAAAGGGTGAAGAAAACGAGTGCAGCATCAACTACATTATTTAACCACCCAGTTAAACCTAACACTGTGTTTTTAGCCTTCTGGCACGGCTAGTCACCTCTCTCTCCCTATCTCTCCTTCCCTGTCTTTCTCCTTCTCTCACTCTGTCTCCCTCCCTCTTGCTTGGCAGTTTGTTCTCCACAGTGGTAAATCAGTCGGAACACTCCTCTGTGTAACAGCACTCTAAATACAACTTAGAACTATTCTGTGTGTGTGTGTCTGTGTGTGTGTGTTCGAAGTGTGGTGAAATAATGAAGAACAGGGTTACCTGTTTGCTTCGTTAGCCATATTAATTAGGTTATAAAAGTGGAGTGTGTGTATGTGTTAGTGTATGTGTGTGTGTGTGTGCATTATTAGATTTGTCAGCAAAGACTGGGATAATGAGAACCAGCGGCGCCTGCTCCCACGGCCCAGCATGCACTAGTGCTCCCGTGGGCTCCTGGGTCACATTCAGGAACAAACGGAAGAGTGTGTTTTCAATAGGAAAGGGTAGATTAAAAACATGAGCTGGCGCACACCCAGAATAATAGTTTGTATGGAAGTGCTGACTAACGGAGAATAAAATATAAACTATCAAAATAAAGAATGTTGCACACTCCATGTATAAACTCCCAGCAATTTAATGGTTATTTACCAACGTTTCGGCATCACTGTGCTTTCCTCAGGGTAATATCATGTTCATTAAAATGAATTAATGAAACTGTTAAAAATAAGTATAAAATCACGATCTTCGTATTGTACGGACCAAGATGCAGCGAGGGTTCCAGTGTACATACTTTATTTACGTAGTGTAACTGACAAAACAATAAACAAATAAAGATCGTGACACACACACACACACACAGTGAGGGAAAAATGTATTTGATCCCCTGCTGATTTTGGACGTTTGCCCACTGACAAAGAAATGATCAGTCTATAATTTTAATGGTAGGTGTATTTGAACAGTGAGAGACAGAATAACAACAAAAAAATCCAGAAAAACGCATGTGAACATTTTTATAAATTGATTTGCATTTTAATGAGGGAAATAAGTATTTGACCCCCTCTCAATCAGAAAGATTTCTGGCTCCCAGGTGTCTTTTATACAGGTAATGAGCTGAGATTAGGAGCACACTCTTAAAGGGAGTGCTCCTAATCTCAGTTTGTTACCTGTATAAAAGACACCTGTCCACAGAAGCAATCAATCAATCAGATTCCAAACTCTCCACCATGGCCAAGACCAAAGAGCTCTCCAAGGATGTCAGGGACAAGATTGTAGACCTACACAAGGCTGGAATGGGCTACAAGACCATCGCCAAGCAGCTTGGTGAGAAGGTGACAACAGTTGGTGCGATTATTCGCAAATGGAAGAAACACAAAATAATTGTCAATCTCCCTCGGCCTGGGGCTCCATGCAAGATCTCACCTCATGGAGTTTCAATGACCATGAGAACAGTGAGGAATCAGCCCAGAACTACACGGGAGGATCTTGTCAATGATCTCAAGGGAGCTGGGACCATAGTCACCAAGCAAGGTCCCCCTGCTCAAGAAAGCACATATACATGCCCGTCTGAAGTTTGCCAATGAACATCTGAATGATTCAGAGGACAACTGGGTGAAAGTGTCATGGTCAGATGAGACCAAAATGGAGCTCTTTGGCATCAACTCAACTCGCCGTGTTTGGAGGTGGAGGAATGCTGCTTATGACCACAAGAACACCATCCCCACCGTCAAACATGGAGGTGGAAACATTATGCTTTGGGGGTGTTTTTCTGCTAACGGGACAGGACAACTTCACAGCATCAAAGGGACGATGGACAGGGCCATGTACCGTCAAATCTTGGGTGAGAACCTCCTTCCCTCAGCCAGGGCATTGAAAATGGGTCGTGGATGGGTATTCCAGCATGACAATGACCCAAAACACACGGCCAAGGCAACAAAGGAGTGGCTCAAGAAGAAGCACATTAAGGTCCTGGAGTGGCCTAGCCAGTCTCCAGACCTTAATCCCATAGAAAATCTGTGGAGGGAGCTGAAGGTTCGAAACCTTAATGACTTGGAGAAGATCTGCAAAGAGGAGTGGGTCAAAATCCCTCCTGAGATGTGTGCAAACCTGGTGGCCCACTACAAGAAACGTCTGACCTCTGTGATTGCCAACAAGAGTTTTGCCACCAAGTACTAAGTCATGTTTTGCAGAGGGGTCAAATACTTATTTCCCTCATTAAAATGCAAATCAATTTATACCATTTTTCACATCCGTTTTTCTGGATTTTTGGGTTGTTATTCTGTCTCTCACTGTTCAAATAAACCTACCATTAAAATTATAGACTGATCATTTCTTTGTCAGTGGGCAAACGTACAAAATCAGCAGGGGGATCAAATACTTTTTCCCTCACCAGACGGACAATAACCCACAAACCCCAGTGTAAAAAGTACAAACATATATATGGTTCCCAATTAGAGGTAACGACAATCAGCTGCCTCTAATTGGGAACCATCAACCCAACATAGAAATATACCACCTAGAACATAAAACCCCTCCTAACAAAACACAAAATGACATGCCAGCCTGCTATCCCAGGCCTGGACGTGACAATATGGCATATTAAATATTCTATATTATCATATAGAAACACAATATAATATTATACATCATATTAGCATCAACATACATCATTGTTTCATTCAATTTAACATAATACAGTTTTTCTCGATTGCTTAAACACATTTGCCCACTCTGATTTCACATTTTCAAAACAGTTAACACACAGGATAAAACTGAAGCTCGATGGCCAAAATGACTCATTTTGTTAGCAAAATGCTCTAACACTCACAAAACATTAAAAACATGCAACATAAGCAAATATTTCCATCAAACACCACAACTTGTGGTCAAATTAATTTATTCTTTCAATCAATCATTACACAATGGACAACAAAATACAGCCATCAATATGAAATATGATACTTTACAAACTCAAATGGATACCGGAAAAAAAAAGCTACCAAAGGAAACTTATGGGTGGAAATACCTTTAAAAAAAATGTATATATATATTTTATCTTTCACATTTAGTCCATTCGTTCTTGACGATTATGCCACAGGTTCTCATCAACATCGCATTGAATGTTTTCCCTTGCAATGCACCGAGGAAATATCTCCTTGCATGGCGTATCCATCCCTGGCAGTCCTCTGCACCTATTGCCAGGCAACCAGCATTCATTGCCTCCAGGAGGGCATCTGCTCATATGGCCGGTGATCATACACCTTCCACCTCCAAGCAGAGAAGAACTCCTCGATTGGGTTCAGAAAAGGCGAGTATGCAGGGAGGAATTGCATCATAATACGAGGCTGTGCTGCAAACCATTCATTCACAAGGCGAGAGTGGTGGAAAGCCACATTGTCCCAAATTATGACATACAGAGTCATGCCAGGCCTCAACAGCCCTCTCTCTTCGGTGGAATCAGTATTTCTTTCAATGCATCAAGAAATGTAATGAGGCGTTCTGTATTGTATGGGCCAATAGTTGGTATGTGGCAAAGGACCCCATCATTGGAGATGGCAGCACACATGGTGATATTGGCACCCCTCTGACCTGGCACTGTGACAGTGGCCCTCTGCCCAATGATGTTCCTCCCGCGTCTCCTCACTTTACAGAGGTTGAAGCCGGCTTCATCCACAAAAATGAATTTGTGATGTGCCCCTTCAGCTTCAAGCTCCATTATTCTCTAAGAAAAGAGCAAATTCATAAAGCAAATTATTCCAGTCGCATGTAACTATGGTAAACAAGGTATTACAATAAAAAATCTGCACCTGCACATACTGGAATTGTGCCTCCTTTACGATGTCAGAGTTTCTTTGAAATGGAACTCTGTACAGCTGCTTCATTCTGACATGGTTTCGTTTAAGGACTCGATCTATAGTTGCCAAACTCACACTGTTTATATTTCTAAATGCTCCCTGATCTGCAATTACTGCTGCCTGGATGTCACGCAGTCTGATTGCATTGTTTGCCACTACCATATCTACAATGGCAGACTCCTGTTCAATACTAAATATCTTTCCTCTGCCACCAGTGTGTGGTAACGTGTGGATTCTATAAAGTAAAAGCAAAAAGCATGTCAAAATTGACATTACTGTATGACAGTCACATAAGTGGGATTGATAAAACATCTGCATTACTGTAGACACAGTTTGTTCTGCTAACAGGGCAATACAGTAAAGCTGAAATACACAGTGGTATACATTACAGTAACACTGTGAATTACCTGTTCTCATTCGAAAAAGCCTGACAATAGATGCCACAGTGCTCCGACTCAGAATGGGCTGGACCCTTTGTCCAGCCTCTCTGAAGGACAAGCCATGATTGATGACATGGTCAATAATTGTTGCCCGAATTTCATTTGAAACTTGAGCTCGATTTCGTCCTCTTGCTGCTGCAGCTCCTCCACCGCGCATACAAACTCCTCTTCCTCGGGCCCCTCTGCCATGGCCTCTTGGTCTCCTTCCGTGCCTATGGCCTCTTTGATCCATGCTTGCAAATAGCAACACAGAGGTGGCATCTTTTATAGATGGATGAGGACTGATTGCTGATTGAAGAGTTGTGCAAATGAGTTTCACACAGGTGCATAGAGATTTATAATTATGCAGGTACTTTCTATCAGCTGTGAATAGATGTTTTCCTTTTGTTCAACACAGTGAATCCAATAGAGTTCGGGGTCTTTCAATGAGATCAGATGTAACTGTTTTGACAAAGGGGTGTGAAAAATGTGTGAAACAAATGAAAAAGTGCTAAAACATTTGCAAGAGAAGACTTCTGCTGTGCTAAAAATGTGATGATGAAGATCAAGCGGATCTCAGTTTCATTTAGTGTGTCTTAGCAAATGATAAAAACTGTAATATAATAATAATAATTAATAATAATAATTCAATAGGAAAGGGAAAATTACCTCAGGTACACTGCTGTTTCATGCTCACTGAATGAGAGCCTGTACACAATAGTTATTTGCTGCCTGCTGTCCCAAACAAGATGCCATTATAACAGGATGTTTACAATGTCCTTCTACTAACCAGCTGTTACTGAGAGAGGGATAGAAAGAGAGAGAGAGAAATAGAGAGACAGAGAGAGAACGAGAGAGAGAGAGAGAGAGAGAGAGAGAGAGAGAGAGAGAGAGAGAGAGAGAGAGAGAGAGAGAGAGACAGAGACAGAGACAGTGACAGAAAGAAAGAGACTGCCAGATTGACAATAATAACATCAGCAACTCATCATCATCCTAATCCCAATAACTCAATGTTAGTCATTACAGTAGGATCAGTAGGATCAAAACACTGATACGTTTTTCTCTTTTATTCAGAGACAGAAAAGGGATCTGGATGGTAAAAAAGAATGGTTCCACCCTGATGGCAACCTAACGGATAATCCCTGTGGGTTCTCCGGGGCACAGACATGGTTCTAAGGCGGTTTCTCACCCAGTTTTCTATTGTAATATTTTGTCAGCTGGGATTCTGTGTACATAGATTCAGGGGAGACATACAAACACACACAACACTCCCCCAGTACCTCAGTTGGTCTGTGGAATCCATCCAGAGGAATAGTGGTCTTCAGAATGACAGGAACAATGGAACACTAAAGGGAGGGTGAGAGGGAGAGTAACATTGAATGAGTGATATGATACTCACCTCACCTCACTCACTCAGTCACTCAGTCACTCACTCACTCACTCACTCACCTCACTCAGTCACTCACTCACTCACTCACCTCACCTCACCTCACTCAGTCACTCACTCACTCACTCACTCACTCACTCCACTCACTCACTCACTCACCTACTCACTCACCTACTCACTCACTCACCTACTCACTCACCTACTCACTCACTCACTCACTCACTCACTCACTCAGCTACTCACTCACTCACTCACTCACTCACCTACTCACTCACTCACCTCACTCACTCACTCACTCACCTCACTCACTCACCAGTGATCAGATGAATTGCAATTAATTGCAAAGTCCCTATTTGCCATGCAAATGAACTGAATCCCCCAAAAACATTTCCACTGCATTTCAGCCCTGCCACAAAAGGACCAGCTGACATCATGTCAGTAAATCTCTCGTTAACACAGGTGTGAGTGTTGATGAGGACAAGGCTGGAGATCACTGTCATGCTGATTGAGTTTGAATAACAGACTGGAAGCTTCAAAAGCAGGGTGGTGCTTGGAATCATTGTTCTTCCTCTGAAAACCATGGTTACCTGCAAAGAAACACGTGCTATCATCATTGCTTTGCACAAAAAGGGCTTCACAGGCAAGGATATTGCTTCCAGTAAGATTGCACCTAAATCAAAAATGTATCGGATCATCAAGAACTTCAAGGAGAGCAGTTCAATTGTTGTGAAGAAGGCTTCAGGGCGCCCAAGAAAGTCCAGCAAGCGCCAGGACCGTCTCCTAAAGTTGATTCAGCTGCGGGATCGGGGCACCACCAGTACAGAGCTTGCTCAGGAATGGCAGCAGACAGGTGTGAGTGCATCTGCACACACAGTGAGGCGAAGATGGCCTGGTGTCAAGAAGGGCAGCAAAGAAGCCACTTCTCTCCAGAAAAAACATCAGGGACAGACTGATATTCTGCAAAAGGTACAGGGATTGGACTGCTGAGGACTGGGGTAAAGTCATTTTCTCTGATGAATCCTCTTTCTGATTGTTTGGGGCATCCGGAAAAAAGCTTGTCCGGAGAAGACAAGGTGAGCGCTACCATCAGTCCTGTGTCATGCCAACAGTAAAGCATCCTGAGACCATTCATGTGTGGGGTTGCTTCTCAGCCAAGGGAGAGGGCTCACTCACAATTGTGCCTAAGAACACAGCCATAAATAAAGAATGGTACCAACACATCCTCCGAGAGCAACTTCTCCCAACCATCCAGGAACAATTTGGTGACGAACAATGCATTTTCCAATCATGATGGAGCACCTTGCCATAAGGCAAAAGTGATAACTAAGTGGCTCGGGGAACAAAACATAGATATTTTGGGTCCATGTGTCACGTCCAGCCCTGGGTTTCAGGCTGGCGTGTTTAGTTTGTTTTGTTTAGTAGGGTTTTTTGGTTCTAGGTGTTATATTTCTATGTTGGGTTTATGGTTCCCAATTAGAGGCAGCTGATTGTCGTTACCTCTAATTGGGAACCATATATATGTTTGTGCTTTTCACTGGGGTTTTGTGGGTCATTGTTTGTTTGATTGTTTGGTTTGAGTTATATGTTCACCGTAGTTTATTATTTTTCCCAGTTACGTGTAAAAATAAATATGTATACTGGAAGCATCGCTGCGTCTTGGTCCGTCACTCAAGAAGATCGTGACACCATGGCCAGGAAACTCCCCAGACCTTAATCCCATTGAGAACTTGTGGTCAATCCTCAAGAAGCGGGTGGACAAACAGAAACCCACAAACTCCAAGCATTGATTATGCAAGAATGGGCTGCCATCAGTCAGGATATGGCCCAGAAGTTAATTGACAGCATGCCAGGGCAGATTGCAGAGGTCTTGAAGAAGAAGGGTCAAGACTGCAAATATTGACTCTTTGCATCAACTTCATGTAATTGTCAATAAAAGCCTTTGACACTTATGAAATGCTTGTAATTACACTTCAGTATTCCATAGTAACATATGACAAAAATATCTCAAGACACTGAAGCAGCAAACTTTGTGGAAATTAATATTTCTGTCATTCTCAAAACTTTTGGCCACGACTGTACACACACACACAAACACATTATGAATGGTTCTCTGTGTTCGGGGGAAATTATGTGTTTATCTTTACCAAACAACAACATCCAGTTCCTCAACGAAGCTGAACGGAGCTCGCTACCTGCTACGCATAGGGCTTGAACGAAAGTGTCTGGGACGCTAGAGTCAGACACACACACACACCCATACACACACACATACAGTGGAATGTGAGCCATATCCCAGTGCTGTGTTGTGAGTGAGGTGGACAACACAGTGATTATTCTCCTAATCTCTTCAACACCAACTCTTCTGTGCCTGGTGCTGCCTGCCCCTGCATACACACACGCACGCACGCGCAGGCACGCGCGCACACACACACACACACACACACACACACACACACACACACACACACACACACACACACACACACACACACACACACACACACACACACACACACACACACACACACACACACACACACACACACACACACACACACACACACAGAGTTTATCACTAAAGGCCAAAGCTGGGAGAAAACGCAGACTACAGTTATATGCTCCACCAAGCCTGAGAGAAGATTATTCCACACGAAAACACACACGCACGCACACACACAATTCACAGTCAAACATGATGAAGCTTGTGTTCATATAACAGGAGGTTAACCTCAGACTTCACATTTATTAATTCAGGTAAAGTCAGCAATGTGATTACCATACACCCCCCCCCCCCACACACACACACAAACAGACACACACACATGCAGAGACAGACACACACACACAGACAGAAAGGCGTGTGTGGCAGGCGAGTGGGGGGAAATTGACTAATTTGTCTGTGTATCCTGATCATGCTGATATGGAGCTACTGCTGCTGTAATGAGGACCACATTTAGAATTGAGACATATTACTGCCACATGTCACTGACAGAGAGACAGAGGGAGGGAGGTAGAGTAAGAGAGCCAGAGAGGTAGAGAGTGAGAGAGAGAGAGAGAGAGAGAGAGAGAGAGAGAGAGAGAGAGAGAGAGAGAGAGAGAGAGAAAGTGAGGGAGGGAGGGAGGGAGGTAGAGAAAGTGTCAGTGAGGTAGAGAGCGAAAGAGAGAGAGAGAGACAAAGTGAGGGAGAGAGAGAGAGAGAGAGAGAGAGAGAGAGAGAGAGAGAGAGAGAGAGAGAGAGAGAGAGAGAGAGAGCAGAAAGGTAGAAAGAGAGAGAGAGACAGAGTGAGAGAGAGAGAGAGAGAGAGAGAGAGAGAGAGAGAGAGAGAGAGAGAGAGAGAGAGAGAGAAAGAGAGAGACAGAGTGAAAGAGAGAGAGAGAGAGAGAAGAGAGAGACAGAGTGTAAGAGAGAGAGAGAGCGAGAGAGTGAGAAAGTGAGGCAGGGAGGTAGAGAAAGAGTGGCAGGGAGGTAGAGAGCGAGAGAGAGAGAGACAAGGTGAGAGAAAGAGAGAGAGAGAGCGAGAGAGAGAGACAAGACACAGGGAAGGGTGGATTGGGAGAAGAAAACATGGCCTGGGTTTCCTCTGCACCTCAAATCAAATCAAATTTTATTGGTCACATACACGTGGTTAACAAATGTTAATGCGAGAGTAGCGAAATGCTTGTGCTTCTAGTTACGACCGTGCAGTAATATCTAACAAGTAATGTAACAATTACACAACAACTACCTTATACACACAAGTGTAAAGGAATGAATAAGAATATGTACATATAAATATATGGATGAGTGATGGCCGAACGGCATAGGCAAGATGCAGTAGATGGTATAGAGTACAGTACATATGAGATTTGTAATGTAGGGTATATAAACATTATATAAAGTGGCATTGTTTAAGTGACTAGTGATACATTTATTACATCCAATTATTAATTATTAAAGTGGCTAGAGATTGAGTCAGTATGTTGGCAGCAGCCACTCAATGTTAGTGGTGGCTGTTTAACAGTCTGATGGCCTTGAGGTGGAAGCTGTTTTTCAGTCTCTTGGTCCCAGCTTTGATGCACCTGTACTGACCTCGCCTTCTGGATGATAACGGGGTGAAGAGGCAGTGGCTCGGGTGGTTGTTGTCCTTGATGATCTTTTTGGCCTTCCTGAGATATCGGGTGGTGTAGGTGTCCTGGAGGGCAAGTAGTTTACCCCCGGTGATGCATTGTGCAGACCTCACTACCCTCTGGAGAGCCTTACGGTTGTGGGCGGAGCAGTTGGCGTACCAGGCGGTGATACAGCCCGACAGGATGCTCTCGATTGTGCATCTGTAGAAGTTTGTGAGTGATTGTGCTAGGACAGGAGGTGTAGTTGGGGGTGGTAGGTTGTGGGCAGACAGGAGGTGTAGTTGGGGGTGCTAGGTGTACAGGGAACAAGCCAAATTTCTTCAGCCTCCTGAGGTTGAAGAGGCGCTGTTGCGCCTTCTTCACCGCGCTGTCTGTGTGGGTGGACCATTTCAGTTTGTCCGTGATGTGTGCGCCGAGAAACGTAAAACTTTCCACCTTCTCCACTACTGTCCCATCGATGTGGATAGGGGGCTGCTCCCTCTGCTGTTTCCTAAAGTCCACGATCATCTCCTTAGTTTTGTTGACGTTGAGTGAGAGGTTTTCCTGACACCACACTCTGAGGGCCCTCACCTCCTCCCTGTAGGCTGTCTCGTCGTTGTTGGTAATCAAGCCTACCACTGTAGTGTCGTCAGCAAACTTGATGATTGAGTTGGAGGCGTGCATGGCCACGCAGTCATGGGTGAACAGGGAATACAGGAGAGGGCTGAGAACGCACCCTTGTGGCGCCCCATTGTTGAGGATCAACGGGGTGGAGATGTTGTTTCCTACCCTCACCACATGGGGGCGGACCGTCAGAAAGTCCAGGACCCAGTTGCACAGGGCGGGGTCGAGACCCAGGGTCTCGAGCTTAATGACGAGATTGGAGGGTACTATGGTGTTAAATGCTGAGCTGTAATCGATGAACAGCATTCTTACATACAGTGAAGGAAAAAAGTATTTGATCCCCTGCTGATTTTGTACGTTAGCCCACTGACAAAGAAATAATCAGTCTATAATTTTAATGGTAGATTTATTTGAACAGTGAGAGAAATCCAGAAAAACGCATGTGAAAAATGTTATAAATTGAATTGCATTTTAATGAGGGAAATAAGTATTTGACTCCCTCTCAATCAGAAAGATTTCTGGCTCCCATGTGTCTTTTATACAGGTAACGAGCTGAGATTAGGTGCACACTCTTAAAGGGAGTGCTCCTAATCTCAGTTTGTTACCTATATAAAAGACACCTGTCCACAGAAGCAATCAATCAATCAGATTCCAAACTCTCCACCATGGCCAAGACCAAAGAGCTCTCCAAGGATGTCAGGGACAAGATTGTAGACCTACACAAGGCTGGAATGGGCTACAAGACCATCGCCAAGCAGCTTGGTGAGAAGGTGACAACAGTTGGTGCGATTATTCGCAAATGGAAGAAACACAAAAGAACTGTCAATCTCCCTCGGCCTGGGGCTCCATGCAAGATCTCACCTCGTGGAGTTGCAATGATCATGAGAACGGTGAGGAATCAGCCCAGAACTACACAAGAGGATCTTGTCAATGATCTCAAGGCAGCTGGGACCATAGTCACCAAGAAAACAATTGGTAACACACTACGTCGTGAAGGACTGAAATCCTGCAGCGCCCGCAAGGTCCCCCTGCTCAAGAAAGTACAATATACATGCCCGTCTGAAGTTTGCCTATGAACATCTGAATGATTCAGAGGACAACTGGGTGAAAGTGTTGTGCTCAGATGAGATCAAAATGGAGCTCTTTGGCATCAACTCAACTCGCCGTGTTTGGAGAAGGAGGAATGCTGCCTATGACCACAAGAACACCATCCCCACCGTCAAACATGGAGGTGGAAACATTATGCTTTGGGGGTGTTTTTCTGCTAAGGGGACAGGACAACTTCACCGCATCAAAGGGACGATGGACGGGGCCATGTACCATCAAATCTTGGGTGAGAACCTCCTTCCCTCAGCCAGGACATTGAAAATGGGTCGTGGATGGATATTCCAGTATGACAATGACCCAAAACACACGGCCAAGGCAACAAAGGAGTGGCTCAAGAAGAAGCACATTAAGGTCCTGGAGTGGCCTAGCCAGTCTCCAGACCTTAATCCCATAGAAAATCTGTGGAGGGAGCTGAAGGTTTCGAAATGCCAGCTTTTCGAAACGTCAGCTTCGAAACCTTAATGACTTGGAGAAGATCTGCAAAGAGGAGTGGGACAAAATCCCTCCTGAGATGTGTGCAAACCTGATGGCCAACTACAAGAAACATCTGACCTCTGTGATTGCCAACAAGGGTTTTGCCACCAAGTACTAAGTCATGTTTTGCAGAGGGGTCAAATACTTAATTCCCTCATTAAAATGCAATTCCATTTATAACATTTTTCACATCCGTTTTTCTGGATTTGTTTGTTGTTATTCTGTCTCTCACTGTTCAAATAAACCTACCATTAAAATTATAGACTGATCATTTCTTTGTCAGTGGGCAAACGTACAAAATCAGCAGGGGATCAAATACTTTTTTCCCTCACCAGACGGACAATGACCCACAAACCCCAGTGTAAAAAGTACAAACATATATATGGTTCCCAATTAGAGGTAACGACAATCAGCTGCCTCTAATTGGGAACCATCAACCCAACATAGAAATATACCACCTAGAACATAAAACCCCTCCTAACAAAACACAAAATGACATGCCAGCCTGCTATCCCAGGCCTGGACGTGACAATATGGCATATTAAATATTCTATACTATCATATAGAAACACAATATAATATTATACATCATATTAGCATCAACATACATCATTGTTTCATTCAATTTCACATAATAATTTAGTTTTTGTTACATGTAATTCAATAGGAAAGGGAAAATTACCTCAGGTACACCTCCTTTCCAAAGGGTTTTCTGCTGTTTCATGCTCACTGAATGAGAGCCTGTACACAATAGTTATTTGCTGCCTGCTGTCCCAAACAAGCTGCCATTAAAACAGGATGTTTACAATGTCCTTCTACTAACCAGCTGTTACTGAGAGAGGGATAGAAAGAGAGAGAGAGAAATAGAGAGGCCGAGAGAGACCGAGAGAGAGAGAGAGAGAGAGAGAGAGAGAGAGAGAGAGAGAGAGAGAGAGAGAGAGAGAGAGAGAGAGAGACACTGTACATCAATGTTGTTGTCCGATGTTTCAGACATAAGGAAGTGGATGGCGGAAAATTGTCTACTTTTAAACTCTGACAAAACAGAGATGCTTGTTCTAGTTCCTAAGAAACAAAGAGATATTTTGTTGAATCTGACAATTAATCTTGATGGTTGTACAGTCGTCTCAAATAAAACTGTGAAGGACCTCTGCGTTACTCTGGACCCTGATCTCTCTTTTGACGAACATATCAAGACTGTTTCAAGGACAGCTTTTTCCATCTACGTAACATTGTAAAAATCAGAAACTTTCTGTCCAAAAATGATGCAGAAAAGTTAATCCATGCGTTAATCCAAAGTTAATCCATGCGTTTGTCACTTCTAGGTTAGACTACTGCAATGCTTTACTTTCCGGGTACCCGGAAAAAGCACTTAATAAACTTCAGTTAGTGCTAAACACGGCTGCTAGAATCTTGACTAGAACCAAAACATTTGATCATATTACTCCAGTGCTAGCCTCTCTAAACTGGCTTCCTGTTAAGGCAAGGGCTGATTTCAAGGTTTTACTGCTAACCTACAAAGCATTACATGGGCTTGCTCCTACCTATCTTTCCGATTTGGTCCTGCCGTACATATCTACACGTACGCTACGGTCACAAGACACAGGCCTCCTTACTGTCCCTAGAATTTCTAAGCAAACAGCTGGAGGCAGGGATTTCTCCTATAGAGCTACATTTTTATGGAATGGTCTGCCTATCCATGTG
Organism: Brachymystax lenok tsinlingensis; assembly: GCA_030435695.1. Taxonomy (NCBI): domain Eukaryota; kingdom Metazoa; phylum Chordata; class Actinopteri; order Salmoniformes; family Salmonidae; genus Brachymystax; species Brachymystax lenok. Next base: position 43,004,428 of record CM059816.1, read on the forward strand.
AGAGACGCAGACTCGGTCTCAACCTTTAAGTCTTTATTGAAGACTCATCTCTTAAGTATGTCCTATGATTGAGTGTAGTCTGGCCCAGGAGTGTGAAGGTGAACGGAAAGGCACTGGAGCAACGAACCACCCTTGCTGTCTCTGCCTGGTCGGTTCCCCTCCACTGGGATTCTCTGCCTCTAACCGTATTACAGGGGCTGAGTCACTGGCTTACTGGTGCTCTTCCATACCGTCCCTGGGGGGGGGGTGTCGCTTGAGTGGGTTGAGTCACTGACGTGATCTTCCTGTCTGGGTTGCCCCCTCCCCCCTTGGGTTGTGCCGTGGCGGAGATCTTGTGGGCTATACTCGGCCTTGTCTCAGGATGGTAAGTTGGTGGTTGAAGATATCCCTCTAGTGGTGTGGGAGCTGTGCTTCGGCAGAGTGGGTGGGGTTATATCCTGCCTGTTTGGCCCTGTCTGGGGGTATCGTCGGACAGGGCCACAGTGTCTCCCGACCCCTCCTGTCTCAGCTCCGAGTATTTATGCTGCAGTAGTTTACAGTGAGAGAAAAGTATTTGATCCCCTGCTGATTTTGTACGTTTGCCCACTGACAAAGAAATGATCAGTCTATCATTTTAATGGTAGGTTTATTTGAACAGTGAGAGACAGAATAACAACAAACAAATCCAGAAAAACGCATGTGAAAAATGTTATAAATGGAATTGCATTTTAATGAGGGAAATAAGTATTTGACCCCTCTGCAAAACATGTCGGCCTACCAGGGAACTCTAACTGTCACGATCGTCGACAGAATTGGACCAAGGCGCAGCGTGCAGGGTTGAGTGAAACATATTTATTTAAATGCAACTCACCAAAACAAAAGAAAGTACACAACGACCTTAACGCAGGTATGGCACACACAGGTACACACACAACTACAAACCTAAGTATAATATCCCACAACAAGGTGGGGACTAAACAACCTAAATAGGATTCCCAATTAGAGACAACGACTAACAGCTGCCTCTAATTGGGAACCCAAACCCAACCAATATAGAAATACAAAACATAGACCAAAACTACCTATGACCAGGACGTGACAGTACCCCCCCCCCCCAAAGGCGCGGACTCCGACCGCGACCAAAAGTTACGAGGGGGGTCTCTCGGGTGGGTCCTCGCCTTTGGCGGCGGCTGGAGAAGGCGCACTGGAGGCCGGTACGTGGAGCAAGAACAGTACGTACCAGGCTGGGACCTCGAGGCTGGGACCTCGATGCGCTCAGGGGACCCGTGCCGGGCTCTCAATGCGCACAGGGGACAGGATGTGGAGCAGGGACAGGACGTGCCGGGCTCTGAAGGCGCACAGGGGATCTGGTGCGTGGAGCAGGGACAGGACGTGCCGGGCTCTCGATGCGCTCAGGGGACCTGATGCGTGGAGCAGGGACAAGACGTGCCGGACTCTCGATGCGCTCAGGGGACCTGATGCGTGGAGCGGGAACAGGCCGTGCCGGGCTCTGAAGACGCACCAGGGACCTGGTGCGGGGAGCAGGAACAGGCTGTGCTGGGCTCGCGATGCGCACTGGGAACCTGGTGCGGGGAGCAGGAACAGGCCGTGCTGGGCTCGCGATGCGCACAGGGGGCCTGATGCGTGGAGCATGGACAGTCCGTACTGGTCTCTGAACGAGCACTGGAGACACCGTGCGCTTCACTACATGACCCGGTGCCTGACCAGTGCCACGCTCACTCCGGTAAGCACGGGGAGTTGGCTCAGGTCTCCAACCTGAAATTTGGGGGCTGCCTCTCGGGCTTCCTCGCCAGCCGTGTTCCCACATACTTCTCCTCATAGAAGCACCGCTCTGCCGTCGCTGCTTCCATCTCCTCCCTGGGACGGCGATACTCCCCAGCCTTCCTCCACGGTCCTCCTCCAGCCAGGATTTCCTCCCATGTCCAGCACTCCCGGTTATCTCGTTGCTTGGTCCTGGTGTGGTGGGATATTCTGTCACGATCGTCGACAGAACTGGACCAAGGCGCAGCGTGCAGGCTTGAGTGAAACATATTTATTTACATGCAACTCACCAAAACAAAAGAAAGAACACAGCGACCGTAACGCAGGTATGGCACACACAGGTACACACACAACTACAAACCTAAGTATAATATCCCACAACAAGGTGGGGGACTAAACAACCTAAATAGGATCCCCAATTAGAGACAACGACTAACAGCTGCCTCTAATTGGGAACCCAAACCAACCAACATAGAAATACAAAACATAGACCAAAACACCCCTGATCACGTCCTGACCAAAACACAAGTGAACAGCCAAAAGGGCTACCTATGGCCAGGACGTGACACTAACCTTTCGGTTATTTGCCCAACGCTCTAACTAATAGGCTACCTGCCACCCCAGTGGTACTTTTGTGGTTTATTTCTGGTCTCATGAAGTCGTGACTGGATCCCCGGCTCATGACTGATGCAGCCTGGTAGACTGAGGATAGACTGACTGGAGAAATAATGGCCTGTTCTGATAATATATGCCGAATGATTCGATTACCCTGGTGTGATTGGTCTAAATGACTGACTAATGAGTGTATGAATACGCTAATGAGATTACAGCATGTTCCTGGAAGAAGGAAGAGGACACAGTGTATGTCCCTTAGAACAATGCACGCTCACTCACTCACGCACTCAGGCACGCACGCGCACACACACACACACACACACACACACACACACACACACCTAATATTAAGCACATTGCTTCTCTTTACAACAGGAGTATAGCCTACCTGTCTGGCATGAAAATGAACCACGGGAAAAGCAGACTCCATTCGCTATTTACAGTGGGGGAAAAAAGTATTTAGTCAGCCACCAATTGTGCAAGTTCTCCAACTTAAAAAGATGAGAGAGGCCTGGAATTTTCATCATAGGTACACTTCAACTATGACAGACGAAATGAGAAAAAGAAATACAGAAATTGACATTGTAGGATTTTTTATTTATTTATTTGCAAATTATGGTGGAAAATAAGTATTTGGTCAATAACAAAAGTTTATCTCAATACTTTGTTATATACCCTTTGTTGGCAATGACAGGTCAAACGTTTTCTGTAAGTCTTCACAAGGTTTTCATACACTGTTGCTGGTATTTTGGCCCATTCCTCCATGCAGATCTCCTCTAGAGCAGTGATGTTTTGGGGCTGTCGCTGGGCAACACGGACTTTCAACTCCCTCCAAAGATTTTCTATGGGGTTGAGATCTGGAGACTGGCTAGGCCACTCCAGGACCTTGAAATGCTTCTTACTGAAGCCACTCCTTCGTTGCCCAGGCGGTGTGTTTGGGATCATTGTCATGCTGAAAGACCCAGCCACGTTTCATCTTCAATGCCCTTGCTGATGGAAGGAGGTTTTCACTCAAAATCTCATGATACATGGCCCCATTCATTCTTTCCTTTACACGGATCAGTCGTCCTGGTCCTTTGCAGAAAAACAGCCCCAAAGCATGATGTTTCCACCCCATGCTTCACAGTAGGTATGGTGTTCTTTGGATGCAACTCAGCATTCTTTGTCCTCCAAACACGACGAGTTGAGTTTTTACCAAAAAGTTATATTTTGGTTTAATCTGACCATATGACATTCTCCCAATCCTCATCTGGATCATCCAAATGCTCTCTAGCAAACTTCAGACGGGCCTGAACATGTACTGGCTTAAGCAGGGGGACACGTCTGGCACTGCAGGATTTGAGTCCCTGGCGGCGTAGTGTGTTACTGATGGTAGGCTTTGTTACTTTGGTCCCAGCTCTCTGCAGGTCATTCACTAGGTCCCCGTGTGGTTCTGGGATTTTTGCTCACCGTTCTTGTGATCATTTTGACCCCACGGGTGAGATCTTGCGTGGAGCCCCAGATCGAGGAAGATTATCAGTGGTCTTGTATGTCTTCCATTTCCTAATAATTGCTCCCACAGTTGATTTCTTCAAACCAAGCTGCTTACCTATTGCAGATTCAGTCTTCCCAACCTGGTGCAGGTCTACAATTTTGTTTCTGGTGTCCTTTGACAGCTCTTTGGTCTTAGCCATAGTGGAGTTTGGAGTGTGACTGTTTGAGGTTGTGGACAGGTGTCTTTTATACTGATAACAAGTTCAAACAGGTGCCATTAATACAGGTAACGAGTGGAGGACAGAGGAGCCTCTTAAAGAAGAAGTTACAGGTCTGTGAGAGCCAGAAATCTTGCTTGTTTGTATGTGACCAAATACTTATTTTCCACCATCATTTGCAAATAAATTCATTAAAAATCCTACAATGTGATATTCTGGATTTTTTTCCTCACTTTGTCTGTCATAGTTGAAGTGTACCTATGATGAAAATTACAGGCCTCTCTCATCTTTTTAAGTGAGAGAACTTGCACAATTGGTGGCTGACTAAATACTTTTTTGCCCCACTGTAAGTGCATAAACATATATATATATAAAGTACTTGGTGGCAAAACCCTTGTTGGCAATCACAGAGGTCAGACGTTTCTTGCAGTTGGCCACCAGGTTAGCACACATCTCAGGAGGGATTTTGTCCCACTCCTCTTTGCAGATCTTATCCAAGTCATTAAGGTTTCGAGGCTGACGTTTGGCAACTCGAACCTTCAGCTCCCTCCACAGATTTTCTATGGGATTAAGGTCTGGAGACTGGCTAGGCCACTCCAGGATCTTAATGTGCTTCTTCTTGAGCCACTCCTTTGTTGCCTTGGCCGTGTGTTTTGGGTCATTGTCATGCTGGAATACCCATCCACGACCCATTTTCAATGCCCTGGCTGAGGGAAGGAGGTTCTCACCCAAGATTTGACGGTACATGGCCCCGTCCATCGTCCCTTTGATGCGGTGAAGTTGTCCTGTCTCCTTAGCAGAAAAACACCCCCAAAGCATAATGTTTCCACCTCCATGTTTGACAGTGGGGATGGTGTTCTTGGGGTCATAGGCAGCATTCCTCCTCCTCCAAACATGGCGAGTTGAGTTGATGCCAAAGAGCTCCATTTTGGTCTCATCTGACCACAACACTTTCACCCAGATGTCCTCTGAATCATTCAGATGTTCATTGGCAAACTTCAGACGGGCATGTATATGTGCTTTCTTGAGCAGGGGGACCTTGCAGGATTTCAGTCCTTCACGGCATAGTGTGTTACCAATTGTTTTCTTGGTGACTATGGTCCCAGCTGCCTTGAGATCATTGACAAGATCCTCCCGTGTAGTTCTGGGCTGATTCCTCACCGTTCTCATGATCATTGCAACTCCACGAGGTGAGATCTTGCATGGAGCCCCAGGCCGAGGGAGATTGACAGTTTTTGTGTTTCTTCCATTTGCGAATAATTGCACCAACTGTTGTCACCTTCTCACCAAGCTGCTTGGCGATGGTCTTGTAGCCCATTCCAGCCTTGTGTAGGTCTACAATCTTGTCCCTGACATCCTTGGAGAGCTCTTTGGTCTTGGCCATGGTGGAGAGTTTGGAATCTGATTGATTGATTGCTTCTGTGGACAGGTGTCTTTATTCAGTGTGATCCTAATCTCAGCTCGTTACCTGTATAAAAGACACATGGGAGCCAGAAATCTTTCTAATTGAGAGGGGGTCAAATACTTATTTCCCTCATTAAAATGCAATTCAATTTATAACATTTTTCACATGCGATTTTCTGGATTTTTTTGTTGTTATTCTGTCTCTCACTGTTCAAATAAACCTACCATTAAAATGATAGACTGATCATTTCTTTGTCAGTGGGAAAACGCATAAAATCAGCAGGGGATCAAATTCCTTTTTTCCCTCACTGTATATGTCGGGGGGCTAGGGTCCGTCTGTTATATCTGGAGTATTTCTCCTCTCTTATCTGGTATCCTGTGTGAATTTAAGTATGCTCTCTCTAATTATCTCTCTCTCTCTCTCTCTCTCTCTCTCTCTCTCTCTCTCTCTCTCTCTCTCTCTCTCTCTCTCTCTCTCTCTCTTGGAGGACCTGAGCATTAGGACCATTCCTCAAAGCCTACCTGGCCTGATGACTCCTTGATGTCCCGAGTCCACCTGGCCGTGCTGCTTCTCCAGTTTCAACTTTAAAATCTTGTCCATGTTCTGTTATAATCTGCATCCGGCACAGCCAGAAGACGACTGGCCACCCCTCACAGCCTGGTTCCTCTCTCGGTTTCTTCCTAGGTTTTGGCCTTTCTAGGGAGTTTTTTCTAGCCACCGTGCTTTTACACCTGCATTGCTTGCTGTTTGGGGTTTTAGGCTGAGTTTCTGTACAGCACTCTGTGACATCAGCTGATGTAAGAAGGGCTTTATAAATAAATTTGATGATTTGATTTGATTTGAAGCGTGGAATCAGATTGGTCGGACCAGCGATGAACAGACCTGAGCACGGGCGTTTTCTGTTTTAGTTTCTGTCTATAGGCTGGGAGCAACAGAATGGAGTCATGGTCGGATTTGCCGAAAGGAGGGAGAGGGAGGGCTTTGTATGCATCGCGGAAATTAGAGTAGCAATGATCCATAGTTTTGCCAACCCGGGTCGCGCATTCAGTACGCTGATAAAATTTAGGGAGCCTTGTTTTCAGATTAACCTTGTTAAAATCCCCAGCAAAGAGCTGCCTGAACTCTCTGCCTTTTAAAGAAATTCCTCACATATGTTGCTGCTACTGTTTATTATCTATCCTGTTGCCTAGTCACTTTATTCCCAGTTATATGTACATTTCTATCTCAGTTACCTCGTACCCCTGCACATCGACTCGGTACTGGTACTCTGTGTATATAAGTTATCGTTACTCATTGTGTATTAATTATTACTTTTATTATTACGTGTTTTTACTTTTCTATTATTTCTCTAGTTAATTTCTCTCTGCATTGTTGGGTTATGGCTGCAAGATGCAACAGTGTGTCTCCGCTTTCTCCGAATCCATCACTCTCTGTGGAACCAGAGGAATGTTTGGGAATGTTCCCACCCTCCCAGGTCTTCCAAAGCTCCTCCCACCAGCGTCCTCTGGGTCCTACACTCCCAGTTCACCCAGGAATAACAATGTTGGGTGGGGGGACATGCTCCATGCTCCCTCGCCCACGGGCGTGTGTGTGTGTGTGTGTGTGTGTGTGTGTGTGTGTGTGTGTGTGTGTGTGTGTGTGTGTGTGTGTGTGTGTGTGTGTGTGTGTGTGTGTGTGTTTGTGTGTGTGTGTGTGCATGTGTGTGTGTGTGTGTGCATGCGTGTGTGTGGGGGGGAGTTCCACAGAGAGTGATGGATGTAGATCAAGACAAAGCAGACTAACAACAGGTGTAGAATAACAACAGATATAGAATAAAAACAGATATAGAATAAAAACAGGTAAGAATAACAACAGGTGTAGAATAACAACAGGTAAGAATAACAACAGGTATAGAATAACAACAGGTGTAGACTAACAACAGGTATAGAAAAATAACATGTATAGAATACCAACTGGTATGGAATAATAACATGTATAGAATACCAACAGGTATGGAATAATAACATGTATAGAATAACAACAGGTATAGAATAACAACATGTATAGAATAACAACAGGTATAGAATAACAACAGGTATAGAATAACAACAAGTATAGAATAATAACAAGTATAGAATAACAACAGGTATAGAATAACAACAGATAAGAATAACAACAGGTGTAGAATAAAAACAGGTATAGACTAACAACAGGTATAGAATAACAACAGGTATAGAATAAAAACAGGTATAGACAAACAACAGGTATAGAATAACAACAGGTATAGAAAAACAACAGGTATAGAATAACAACAAGTGTAGAATAACAACAGGTATAGAATAACAACAGGTGTAGAAAAACAACAGGTATAGAATAACAACAGGTGTAGACTAACAACAGGTATAGAATAACAACAGGTATAGCATAACAACAGATAGAATAACAACAGGTGTAGAATAACAACAGGTATAGAATAACAACAGGTATGGAATAATAACATGTATAGAATAACAACAGGTATAGAATAACAACATGTATAGAATAACAACAGGTATAGAATAACAACAGGTATAGAATAACAACAAGTATAGAATAATAACAAGTATAGAATAACAACAGGTATAGAATAACAACAGATAAGAATAACAACAGGTGTAGAATAAAAACAGGTATAGACTAACAACAGGTATAGAATAACAACAGGTATAGAATAAAAACAGGTATAGACAAACAACAGGTATAGAATAACAACAGGTATAGAAAAACAACAGGTATAGAATAACAACAAGTGTAGAATAACAACAGGTATAGAATAACAACAGGTGTAGAAAAACAACAGGTATAGAATAACAACAGGTGTAGACTAACAACAGGTATAGAATAACAACAGGTATAGCATAACAACAGATAGAATAACAACAGGTGTAGAATAACAACAGGTATAGAATAACAACAGGTATAGAAAAACAACAGGTATAGAATAACAACAGGTGTAGACTAACAACAGGTATAGAATAACAACAGGTATAGCATAACAACAGATAGAATAACAACAGGTGTAGAATAAAAACAGGTATAGAATAACAACAGGTATAGAATAACAACAGATATAGAATAACAACAGGTGTAGAATAACAACAGGTATAGAATAACAACAGGTATAGAATAACAACAGGTATAGAATAACAACAGGTGTAGAATAACAACAGGTATAGAATAACAACAGGTGTAGAATAACAACAGGTGTAGAATAACAACAGGTATAGAATAACAACAGGTTTAGAATAACAACAGGTGTAGAATAACAACAGGTGTAGAATAACAACAGTTGTAGAATAACAACAGGTATAGAATAACAACAGGTATAGAATAACAACAGGTGTAGAATACCAACAGGTGTAGAATACCAACAGGTGTAGAATAACAACAGGTATAGAATATCAACAGGTATAGAATAACAACAGGTGTAGAATAACAACAGGTATGGAATAACAACATGTATAGAATAACAACAGGTGTAGAATAACAACAGGTGTAGAATAACAACAGGTGTAGAATAACAACAGGTGTAGAATAACACCAGGTGAAGAATAACAACAGGTATAGAATAACAACAGGTATAGAATAACAACAGGTAATAGAATAACAACATGTATAGAATAACAACAGGTATAGAAAAACAACAGGTATAGAATAACAACAGGTAAGACTAACAACAGGTAAGAATAACAACAGGTGTAGAATAACAACAGGTGTAGAATAACAACAGATATAGAATAACAACGGGTAAGAATAACAACAGGTGTAAAATAACAGGTAAGACTAATAACAGGTAAGACTAATAAAAGAGAACACAGTGAAATGAACAGAGCACAGACTCTTCCTTCCTCTCCCTCTTCTCCATTCCTCCTTCTCCATCTGTCAGAACCCATTAGAATCACCAGGAGAGACTGGTAGGGAGGTTGGGGTGACTTGGGTAAGAGGTGAAGAGGTGAGGTTGGACTGAGGAGGAGTATTACAGTATTAGGCAAGGTTGGGGCGACTGAGGGTTGTGCAAGGATGAGGAGGGGGTAGGGATGAGGTGGCTGTATGTTGTATTCTCAGCCAGTTGACTAGTGATTAGGAGCCTTCAGTCTGCCACAGTCATGATGTATGAAGCTGTACAATGACAACTCATTCATTGAGAGAGGACAGGAAAGGAGGAGGAGGGATGGACAGAACATGAGAGGGGACAGGAAAGGAGGAGAGATTTACAGAACATGAGAGGGGACAGGAAAGTAGGAGAGATGGACAGAACATGGGAGGAGACAGGAAAGGAGGAGGAGGAGGGATGGACAGAACATGAGAGGGGACAGGAAAGGAGGAGAGATGGACAGAACATGAGGGGGGGGCAGAGAGAAAGAGTATAGATAGACTCCCAGGCTGTGTCACTCTCACTGGTTGAGCCTGAGAAGAGACAAAGTGAGAGGGGCAGAAGAGAGGAGAAAGGGAGCGAAGTGAGGGAAGGTGAGAGGGTGGGGTGAAGGTTATTGGGGCGATTTGGAGGGAGGAGGGGATGGTGAGGTCATTAAAGAGCACTAATGACCCGTTGATTGACGAGGGGCCCAACTCTGACCTCTAATTACAGCAGAGCCTGAGAACCAGCCTGAGGACTGTGTGTGTGTGTGTGTGTGTGTGTGTGTGTGTGTGTGTGTGTGTGTGTGTGTGTGTGTGTGTGTGTGTGTGTGTGTGTGTGTGTGTGTGTGTGTGTGTGTGTGTGTGTGTGTGTGTGTGTGTGTGTGTGTGTAAAATCGAACTAGCTCTCACAGTCACACGTCAGAATTGGATGTTCATCCATGTTTCTCAAACGTCACATTTTTATATCTTAAGGTGAACTCTGAACGTTAAAGTAAGGGTTACGGTGTGGGATAGGCTGCTTGAAGGTAACAGAGCTCACTGTTGCTACTAGTGGCCGGCTTCCACGTCATCTCCCGACGTCCTCACATCGAAAACTGACTTGTATCACGGGTGAACTGGCTGGGGAAATAAGTATGGTCGTGTCTACACTTGACACTTACATGCGACTTCTACTATTAGAATACGAAGCTCGCATTGAAATGACACGTCTAGACCAATGTTCCCTCTAATGTTTCGGGGCACAGAGCAAATTTTAAGTCTTGAACTTTGTGCAACTTCCGGTGTGCATTTCCAGTGAAGAATGAGGCTGTACCCTTACAGTTTTAGACAGTAACCAATAGGCTGTAACTTTACAGTTTTAGACAGTACCCAATAGGCTGTACATTTACAGTTTTAGACAGTAGCCAATAGGCTGTACCTTTACAGTTTTAGACAGTAGCCAATAGGCTGTACCCTTACAGTTTTGGACAGTAGCCAATAGGCTGTACCTTTACAGTTTTAGACAGGAGCCAATAGGCTGTACCCTTACAGTTTTAGACAGTAACCAATAGGCTGTACCTTTGAGACAGTAGCCAATAGGCTGTACCTTTACAGTTTTAGACAGGAGCCAATAGGCTGTGCCCTTACAGTTTTAGACAGGAGCCAATAGGCTGTACCCTTACAGTTTTAGACAGTAGCCAATAGGCTGTACCTTTACAGTTTTAGACAGTAGCCAATAGGCTGTACCTTTACAGTTTTAGACAGTAGCCAATAGGCTGTACCTTTACAGTTTTAGACAGTAGCCAATAGGCTGTACCCTTACAGTTTTAGACAGTAACCAATAGGCTGTACCTTTGAGACAGTAGCCAATAGGCTGTACCTTTACAGTTTTAGACAGGAGCCAATAGGCTGTACCCTTTACAGTTTTAGACAGTAGCCAATAGGCTGTACCTTTACAGTTTTAGACAGTAGCCAATAGGCTGTACCTTTACAGTTTTAGACAGTAGCCAATAGGCTGTACCTTTACAGTTTTAGACAGTAGCCAATAGGCTGTACCTTTACAGTTTTAGACAGTAGCCAATAGGCTGTACCCTTACAGTTTTAGACAGTAGCCAATAGGCTGTACCTTTACAGTTTTAGACAGTAGCCAATAGGCTGTACCTTTACAGTTTTAGACAGTAGCCAATAGGCTGTACCTTTACAGTTTTAGACAGTAGCCAATAGGCTGTACCCTTACAGTTTTAGACAGTAACCAATAGGCTGTACCTTTGAGACAGTAGCCAATAGGCTGTACCTTTACAGTTTTAGACAGGAGCCAATAGGCTGTACCTTTACAGTTTTAGACAGTAGCCAATAGGCTGTACCTTTACAGTTTTAGACAGTAGCCAATAGGCTGTACCTTTACAGTTTTAGACAGTAGCCAATAGGCTGTACCTTTACAGTTTTAGACAGTAGCCAATAGGCTGTACCTTTACAGTTTTAGACAGTAGCCAATAGGCTGTACCTTTACAGTTTTAGACAGTAGCCAATAGGCTGTAACCTTACAGTTTTAGACAGTAGCCAATAGGCTGTACCTTTACAGTTTTAGACAGTAGCCAATAGGCTGTACCTTTACAGTTTTAGACAGTAGCCAATAGGCTGTACCTTTACAGTTTTAGACAGTAGCCAATAGGCTGTACCTTTACAGTTTTAGACAGTAGCCAATAGGCTGTACCTTTACAGTTTTAGACAGTAGCCAATAGGCTGTACCTTTACAGTTTTAGACAGTAGCCAATAGGCTGTACCTTTACAGTTTTAGACAGTAGCCAATAGGCTGTACCTTTACAGTTTTAGACAGTAGCCAATAGGCTGTACCTTTACAGTTTTAGACAGTAGCCAATAGGCTGTACCTTTACAGTTTTAGACAGTAGCCAATAGGCTGTACCTTTTTCAGTTTTAGACAGTAGCCAATAGGCTGTACCTTTACAGTTTTAGACAGTAGCCAATAGGCTGTACCTTTACAGTTTTAGACAGTAGCCAATAGGCTGTACCTTTACAGTTTTAGACAGTAGCCAATAGGCTGTACCTTTACAGTTTTAGACAGTAGCCAATAGGCTGTACCTTTACAGTTTTAGACAGTAGCCAATAGGCTGTACCCTTACAGTTTTAGACAGTAGCCAATAGGCTGTACCTTTACAGTTTTAGACAGTAGCCAATAGGCTGTACCTTTACAGTTTTAGACAGTAGCCAATAGGCTGTACCCTTACAGTTTTAGACAGTAACCAATAGGCTGTACCTTTACAGTTTTAGACAGTAGCCAATAGGCTGTACCTTTACAGTTTTAGACAGTAGCCAATAGGCTGTACCTTTACAGTTTTAGACAGTAGCCAATAGGCTGTACCTTTACAGTTTTAGACAGTAGCCAATAGGCTGTACCTTTACAGTTTTAGACAGTAGCCAATAGGCTGTACCCTTACAGTTTTAGACAGTAGCCAATAGGCTGTACCTTTACAGTTTTAGACAGTAGCCAATAGGCTGTACCTTTACAGTTTTAGACAGTAGCCAATAGGCTGTACCTTTACAGTTTTAGACAGTAGCCAATAGGCTGTACCTTTACAGTTTTAGACAGTAGCCAATAGGCTGTACCTTTACAGTTTTAGACAGTAGCCAATAGGCTATGGTGGCAATTGGAGCATAATGTAGGTCCACCAACAAAACCAATGGAGCAAATCCCAGAACATTTTCACATGGAAATAGCCTTTGTTTTCTATGATACAGGTACCCGCCTGTATATAGTCTTGCCATTGTTATTTTACTGCTGCTCTTTAATTACTTGTTACTTGTATCTCTTATTCTTATCCGTATTTTTTTGAAACTGCATTGTTGGTTAGGGGCTCGTAGGTAAGCATGTCACTGTATTATTCTGTTGTATTCAGCGCATGTGACTAATAACATTTGATTTGAATCAGGCTACCGAAAGCACATACAGTGGGTAAGTTATCAACACTCCTCCCACAAGTCTCCAGAAAACTTTTGGGACCGAGAGGCACCTTTTAATTATAACGTTGTCTAGCATTTGGGGAACGTTTTTGCTGGCCTTATAAATGCTAGCCAGCTATCTAATAATTAGAAAAAATACGTTTTGTGCCTAGTGTTATGCTAACTCATTTGCAATCCCTTTAGCATTGCTTGCTAGCTTGCTGGCTTGCTACAGTAGTTGGCTACTGCCATCACTTGTTGATGTGTAAATATCATATTTTGCCTATTCCACCGTTTGTAGAATGCATACTGGCATTTGAATATAGCGCAGGAACAGACACAATGTGGACACATTTCAATGTAAGTGTAGATGTGTGACGTGCTCGGGATTCTATGAGCAAAACTCCATTATCAGAATTCAAAAGCTCAGCACTCCCACAGACTCACCCACAGTATCTTCAAATTCAACCACACACACACACACACACACACACACACACACACACACACACACACACACACACACACACACACACACACACACACACACACACACACACACACACACACACACACAGGAAGACACACAATCAAGGCCCCACACACACTGTCCATGTTGATTATCTCTCTGTTGACATTCTAATATGCTGTATTGGCCAGACTATGAAGTTCTGCCACGGCCATTAGTTATTACTCTCTGTCTGTCTTCTCATACTTTCTTTAGGCTGTCTGGGTGTCATACTTGAGTTTTTTCTCTTTTTTTGTTGTCTTTATTTTAACAGGGAAAACAGACTGAGACCTGGATCTCTTTTACGGCTGTGCCCTGTGTAAACATGTTGACATGTACAGTTCTAGGCATACAGACAAGAACATTTCAAAACATACAAAACAAAGACACAATTCAACAGAAACAATCACAGACAACATCATATTGATCCTCCATAATATTTTTGAAATGGGCAGAGTTAACCAGACACTCTGGTTAGACACCAGAGTGTCTAACTTAAGTTGGATCTGCAGTTTGTTCCATAAATAAGGTGCAAAGGAACTGAAAGCAGTCCTTCCCAACTCTGTGGAGACCGCAGGAGTCTCTAATGTAATCCACATCTGTGATCTGGTCATAAAATTAGTATATCTAGTTGAAATTAATGATGATATATATGGAGGTAGTTTTAAAAGAAGTGCTTTATAAATAAACAAAAGAGCATGTTGCTCTCGCCTCACAGATAGAGAGGCCCAACCCACATGTTGATATAGGATACAGTGATGAGTTTTGTAACTATCACCTGTGATAAACCTGAGTGCACAATGGTAAATAGAATCCAGTGGTTTTAATGTGTTTGCCGATGCATGCATATAAATAATATCACCATAATCTAAAACAGACATAAAAGTAGCCTACACAATTTGTTTTCTATTTACGGAGGTCAGACAACTCCTGTTTCTGTAAAGGAACCCTATCTTGAATTTGAGTTTTTTTCCCAATTCAGTTACATGTTTTTTCAAAGAGAACCTATCATCTAACCATACCCCTAAATATTTATATACAGAGACCTGTTTGATTTGAGTACCATCCAAGCTAGTGATTACAAAAGTGTTTCTAACTGAGAGTTTAGACCTAGAAAAAAACATGACATTTGTTTTCTTAGCGTTTAAAACAAGTTTAAGCTGTAAAAGAGACTCCTGTAATATCCTAAAATAAGACTCCAACTGCATTAAAGCTTGGTCCGCTGTTGGAGCAATAGAGTACATCACTGTGTCATCTGCATATAAATGGAAATTACAATATGTGACATTATCACCAATGTTGTTTATATAAAGTGAGAACAATAGTGGGCCAATTATTGAACCCTGAGGGACCCCTTTAAGTAACTGTAAGGGGTCAGACTTGACCCCGTCGATCATGACAGCCTGAGTTCTATCTTTAAGATAGTCATAAAACCATTGGCAGGCATCAGTGCCCAGTCCTATAGATGGCAGCTTACTCAAAAGGATAGCATGGTCTACAGTGTCAAAAGCTTTTGACAAATCCACAAACAACGCAGCACAATGCTTTCTATCATCTAAGGCATTTGCAATATCATTTACAACAAGCGTAGTGGCCGATGTGGTACTGTGTTTAGATCTAAAACCAGATTGATTGTTGCTAAGAATACTGTTAGCAGAAAGACAAGATTGTAACTGTTTGTTAACTAAAGATTCTATGTTCTTTGCCAGACAAGGGAGCCAGAGATGGGTCGATAGTTATCCCAGTCACTACCGTCACCTCCCTTATGTAATGGCAGAACAAAAGCTGCTTTCCACACCTTAGGGATATTTCCTGTGCTTAATGTTAGATTAAAACTGTGTGTCACTGAACCAGCAATGATAGGTGCAGCACACTTAAGTAAGTACGGGTCTAAATTGTCCGCGCCTAAAGATTTCTTAGTATCAATGGCACACAGGGCAGCTAGAACCTCTGCTTCAGTTATTTTCTGGAAACTAAAAACAGGGTTACCATTTTTCAGAGTAACGGTTGAAAAGCAAGACGAAAAATCAACTAACTGGCCAGTACCACAATGGCCACTTTTCCTTTCAAATAAAAAACCAGCAGAGATGAAATGCTTATTAAAAGCATCACAAATATCATTTTTACCACTTAGAATAAAGGAGTCTGAGATAATTCTTACTCTGTGATTGTTAAGCGGGGCATGTTTATCAGACATAGAGGTAACAATAGAAGAGAAAAAAGCAAGGGCTAAAACAGGGTCCAGAATGCAGCAAGTGGATAAAAGCTCAGAGTGATCTAAGTCAAGGATAAAAGCTTGCTGTGAGAAATGTTTATAATTTCTCTTAGAGATTATACGGGGATCAGAGTGTTTCAGCCTGGTATCTCTAATACAAGCAATAGGGCAGTGGTCACTGATATCATTTGCAAAAACCCCACTGGCTGTGTATTTATGGGGGGGTATTTGTTAGAATAATGTCTAGAAGAGTAGATTTCACTGGGTTCTTAAAGTTGGGACGGGTTGGTTTAGTTATCAGCTGAGTTAGATTTAGTTCAGAACAAATGTCTTTTAATTTATCGGATACTGGTGAGAGCCAATCCAGGTTAAAATCTCCCAAAATCAGTAATTCAGAGTTTGCATAATTAGACAGTATATCAGATAATTTGCATAGTACAAGGAGGAGCTGAGGGGGGGGCGATATACCCCTGCTAGAGTTAGCTGAGCGTTACTACCAAGTACCACATTTAAAACTAGACATTCATATTGCTTTGGGACAGAGGTTGATATGGACACAGAAACATTTAAGCAGCATTTTACATAAATCGCGATACCACCACCTCTACCAACTCTATCAGCTCTATAAATATTGTACCCAATCAACTGAACATCTGAATCAGGCACAGAATCACACAGCCACAATTCAGATACAATCAGTATGTCAACATTTGATTGTGAGACCAAAATGTCAATAAAGTCCAACTTTTGGATCAGGCTTCTAGCGATCAAATGAACTATTCCAATGCCATTGCCACGGGAATTCATATCAGATGGAGTATCCAAGGTAGCACCTGAAGCTGCACTGGATGAGCAATAAACCCTTTTCGAGCTATTGACAGAGCTCAATTTTATGGGGACAAGATTACTACTAACAATACCTCTCTGCATGTGAGTAGTATTCGCAATACGATGATTGGACAATAATCTAGGAATTGCAAAAAGGTTGTTAACTGTAGTTTGTTCCATATTTGCAATTGGGGGACTAAATTAATGAAACTGGGAGAGGAGCATTGAACATAGTCTGATAGGGGAGCGTACAATCCCAAAAAGTCAACCCCGAAGATACACAACGTCAGGTATCAAAGGCTCTACATGAAGCAAGAGTAAGAGACATGTTGGTGGAGAGGATGCTGGAGCCATACCTGTTAAGATGTAAATTGTCCCGAAGAAATAGGCCTGGTCGGTCTGTAAAAGCTGCAAAGTTATCCACAAAAAGAATTCCCATCGTGCAGCAGTATCCCTTTAGCCAGGTGTGTAATTGGCGTATACAACTAAAAACCATATCCGTGTAGCGTGGGGATGGAAATGGACCGGAAATAACGCACTGCTTCCCAGATTCCAGCAGCGTATTTATCAATGTTTTAAAATCGTCTCTCAATTTTTCTGACTGCTGGAGTTTAATGTCATTTGACCCAGCATGGACAATGACAGTTGAAGCGCCGGAGTTCTTGCTAATAAGTAGCGGTAGCATGGAGTTTAGGTCAGGGATCCTAGCTCCAGGGTAACCGAAGGTCTCAGCTTTCCGGATTGAAACGTTTCGGACCATGGATGAACCCACCACGATAACGGAAGGACTACAGATGGGTTTATTGGGTAAATGGCAGGGCCTCTCCCGGGTGATCTGTCTCCTAGCAGGTTGAGGGGGGCTAGCAGCTAAAATTGACGACCTAGTGGCGGGCAAGGAGCGCAGATGAGTGTGCTTGGGCACTTCCACCTGAGAGTGAGATGGCAGCAGTAGAGATGTAGCGGAGGGACCCTGTACAGTATGATTGGAATGCACTTCCAGGTCTTCCAGGACCCTGAATCTCCTCCCCAGTTGTAGCACCTCCGAAGCGTTTGATGGATTCCGTTTCCTGGAGTGCTTTACTCCCCGGACAGCAATCCAGGTATCCTGAGGCGGGGCGGAAGGGGTGGAACAGACCGGGCCCTTCGGTTTAGCTCCCAGCCTGGGACACAGCTCATTCAAGGGAACCGAATGGAGTTTCTCCGTTACAGGCTCCCCAGAAGTGAAGGTGCCGAGCCAGGGGCAGGTAACGTCGTCGATTCTGGAGGTGGTTTGTGCAACCATGGAGTCCAGGAGTTCTTCGTCCTCCTTGATCTGGCGCAAGACAGATACTCTCCCCTCCAGCTCAGCGACTCTCTGGCTCAGGTACTGGCAGGTGGTACATCCAGGGGTGAGCGAAGCCATGAGAGACAGGTGTGCTCTAGACAGCTAGCGGGTCGCGGCTAGCTAGTAGCCAATTAGCTGGTAGCCAGTTAGCTAGCTAGCTTTTGATGGGGTTCCAGTTCTTAGGTATAAAAACAGCAGCTCCGTACCACATTGGGTGAAGCGGGTTGTAGGTGAGTATATTCAGTAGATGGAAGTGATATTGTGATATTAAAATATATACTAAAAATATAGAAAACGATATTTAGGCGGGACAAGATAAAAACAAACGGAGGATACTTTAAAACAGGGGTTACTTCCAGTACTTCCAGTAGTGACTCAAAAGCCAAAGAATCGGTAAAAGTAAAGATACGTTAATGGAAAATTTCTCAAGTAAAAGTGAAAGTCACCCAGTAAAATGATACTTGAGTAAAAGTCTAAAAGTATTTGGTTTTAAATGTACTTAAGTATCAAAGGTAAAAGCATAAATCATTTCAAATTCCTTATTTTAAGCAAAACAGATGGCACGATTTTCTTGTTTTCTTTTTATTTACGGATAGCCAGGGTCACACTCTGACACTCATCATTTAAAAACAAAGCATTTGTGTTTAGTGAGTCAGCCAGATCAGAGTCAGTAGGGATGACCAGGGATGTTCTCTTGATAAGCGTGTGAATTGGACAATTTTCTGTCCTGCTAAGCATTCAAAATGTAACGAGTACTTTTGGGTGTCAGAGAAAATGTATTCAGTAAAAAGTACATAATATGAATGTAGTGAAGTAAAAGTAAAAGTTGTCAAAAATATAAATAGTAAAGTAAAGTACAGATAACCCAAAAAACTACTTAAGTAGTACTTAAAAGTATTTGTACTTACCTTCTTAGGGCTAGGCCCTTTCTTAATTTCCGTGTGGATGACGTGCCCAAAGTGAACTGCCTGTAGCTCAGGCCCTGAAGCCAGGATATGCATATAATTGGTACCATTAGAAAGAAAACACTTTGAAGTTTGTAGAAATGTTAAAATAATGTAGGAGAATATAACAAAATAGATATGGTAGGAGGAAATCCAAAGAAAAACCAACCAGAATCTTTTTTTTGAGAGAGACCATCCTCTTAGAAATGCAAGAGAAGGCCCATATTGTAAAATGCAGTTCCTATGGCTTCCACAGGATGTCAGCAGTCTATGTTCAAGATTTCAGGCTTGTAACTTCAAAAACGAATAAGAAATAACAGTTTTAATAGAAGGACACAGTCTTGGAAATCCGTGTTTGCGCGAGCCATGAAGGAATGACGCACCTGCTAAAATCGCTTTCCTATTGAACATACTTCTTTCCGAAATAAATATTATAGTTTGATTACATTTTACAGTATCTGAGGAGTAAATAGAAATGTATTTTGACTTGTTGAAACAAAGTTTCTCTGCAAGTTCAACGAGTGGATTACTACAATCGATGGCACCAACTAAACATACTTTTTGGGATATATAGAATGATTTTATCTAACAAAACGACACTACATGTTATAGCTGGGACCCTTTGGATGACAAATTAGAGGAACATTTAGAATATTTATTCTGTGGGGCACCGTTCTCAAACAATCGCATCGCATGTTTTCGCTGTAATAGCTACTGTAAATCAGACAGTGCAGTTAGATTAACAAGAATTTAAGCTTTCAGCCGATATAAGACATTTATACGTACCTAAATGTTTAAATCCATAATATTTATTAGAATTTATTTGAATTACGGGACACCAATCTTTACTTTACACCACTGCATATCTCTGTTTCTTTTTCATTCTCTCTCTCCCCTTTTATCACTTTCACTCTCTTTCTCTCTCTCTTTCTAACTTGTTCTCTCTTTTTCTCTCTCTAACACACACACACAAGGATCAGCAGCATCAAAATCTGCATGATAATGTTGTCAAGAAAATACATTTCTTTAAGGCTGGATCACATGCAATTAAACAACTTGCTCCTTATGTTCTGAATATGCACATTCACTTATCCATTTACCGTTTACACAAATACAAACCATCTCGCAATATATATATTGTTTATGAGAGAGAAAGGAAAGAGCCTTCCCAGCAAGGTGTGCCGCTGGCTGTGCTAGATTCAATTCCACAAATCAACTAACCCTCATTACTGTACATCTACCTAACTCAGTGGAACACAAAATTACCTCTCCTACACTAGAACAACCACTGGTGTGTGTGTGTGTGTGTGCGTGTGTGTGTGCGTGTGTGTGTAATTGATAGGAGAGTTTGGCGCAGGCAGCAGTATATGAAGTCATTGCTTCATTTCTCCACCGTTTCGCTCTCACGCTAGATCAGGTTATCACAGACCGCTGACACACACACACACACACACACACACACACACACACACACACACACACACACACACACACACACACTGGTATAAAGTACTTAAGTAAAATACTTTAAAGTACTACTTAAGTCGTTTTTTGGAGTATCTGTACTTTACTATTTATATTTTTGACAACTTTTACATCACTACATTCCTAAAGTACTTAAGCAAACCAGACGGCATGATTTAATTTTATTTATTTATTTACGGACAGCCAGGGGCACGCTCCAACACTCAGACATTTACAAACGAAGCATGTGTGTTTAGTGAATCCGCCAGATCAAGTAGTAGGGATGACCAGGGATGTTCTCTTGATAAGTGTGTGAATTGGACACTTTTCCTGTCCTGCTAAACATTCAAAAATATAACGAGAAAAAAATATGTAATCTGAGAAAATTTATAGAGTAAAAAGTAAATAATTTTCCTTATTTTCTTTAGGAATGCAATGAAGTAGAAGTAAAAGTAAAAGCTGTCAAAAATAAGAATAGTAAAGTAAAGTACAGATACCAAAAAACAACTTAAGTAGTACTCTAAAGTATTTTTACTTAAGTACTTTACACCACTGGCCGTAATTCTTCAAGTAAAGCATATAGTTGCATTATTTGTTTAACTTTGGTTTGGTTTCATTGGTTTTTGTTTGACATACATTTGAATGTAAAAAGAGAGACAGAGAGAGAGGTGTGTAGCCAGAGAGAGAGAGAGAGAGAGAGAGAGAGAGAGAGAGAGAGAGAGCGAAAGAGAGAGAGAGCGAAAGAGAGAGAGAGAGAGAGATGTGTAACCAGAGAGAGAGAGAGAGAGAGAGAGAGAGATGTGTAACCAGAGAGAGAGAGAGAGAGAGAGAGAGACACAGAGAGAGAGAGGTGTGTAGCCAGAGACCTGCAGGGTTAGAGAGGCCCCTAAAACCTCACTTTGGCTCAAAAGGCAAGAACAAGAGAATTACACAGCCCAACCCCACCACATATAGTAAACATGGGCACGAGTGCATGCACACAGGCACACATGTAAACACACACACACACACACCCACCCAGCCAGCCCACCACCAGGAGAGCAATTACACCCAACGGTGTTAGAAAAAAAGCAATGGATACAGTGAAAGCAAGTCAATGTTACTGCCAGTACTGCTGCTATTCCTCTTCCACAAAACTGTGTGTGTGTGTGTATGTCTGTCTGTTTTGGAGTCTGAAAGTGTGTGTGCACGCGCGCATGTGTGTGCATGCGTGCGTGTGTGTGTTTGGGAGTCTGAAAGTGTGTGTGTGTATGTGTGCGTTTACACTACCGTTCAAAAGTTTGGGGTCACTTAAAAATGTCCTTGTATTTGAAAGAAAGGCAATTTTTTTGTCCATTAAAATTACCTCAAATTGATCAGAAATACAGTGTAGACATAAATGACTATTGTAGCTGGAAACGGATGATTTTAATGGAATATCTACATAGGCGTACAGAGGCCCATTATCAGCAACCATCACTCCTGTGTTCCAATGGCACGTTGTGTTAGCTAATCCAAGTTTATAATTTTAAAAGGCTAATTGGTCATTAGAAAACCCTTTTGCAATTATGGTAGCACAGCTGAAAACTGTTCTGATTAAAGAAGCAATAAAACTGGCCTTCTTTAGACTAGTTGAGTAACTGGAGCATCAGCATTTTCTGGGTTCAATTACAGGCTCAAAATGGCCAGAAACAAAGAACTTTCTTCTGAAACTCGTCAGTCTATTCTTGTTCTGAGAAATGAAGGCTATTCCATGCAAGAAATTGCCAAGAAACTGAAGATCTCGTACAACGCTGTGTACTACTCCCTTCACAGAACAGCGCAAACTGGCTCTAACCAGAATAGAAAGAGGAGTGGGAGGCCCCCGGTGCACACCTGAGCAAGAGGACAAGTACATTAGAGTTTGAGAAACAGACGCCTCACAAGTCCTCAACTGGCAGCTTCATTAAATAGTACCCGTAAAACAGCAGTCTCAACGTCAACAGTGAAGAGGCGACTCCGGGATGCTGGCCTTCTAGGCAGAGTTGCAAAGAAAAAAAGCCATGTCTCAGACTGGCCAATAAAAATAAAAGATTAAGATGGGCAAAAGAACACAGACACTGGACAGAGGAACTCTGCCTAGAAGACCAGCATCTCGGAATCGCCTCTTCACTGTTGAAGTTGTATAGTCTCTAGATCACAATAAAACAAGTGAGACACAGTTAGAGGGAGGGAGGGAGGGAGGGAGGGAGGGAGGGAAGCTGGGAAGGATTCCAGACAACAGGATTTATAGCAGCGATCTGTGGTGAAAGTGTTTCAGGACCATTTGTAGAGGTGGAAAGTAACAGAGTATCATTGAGAGAGCAACAAAACAGGTGTTTTGATGGCTCTGATAAACGGCTCATAATTTAACCACACTAAAATGTCAGTTACATGTAATCTCCTTAGAAAAAAATTACTAAAATCAGTTACGTTACCAGCAAATATATTGTAATCAGATTACAGATACTTTTGAAAAACTAGATAGATACTTTGTGGGTTACTTTTGAATTCAGAAAGGATGTTTGCAAAAAAATACACAATTACACATTTCTGTTTTCTTAATGACATTCAATTCAGCAATGAAAAAAGGCAAAAGTTTATCGTCTGTTCCATCGGAGCGAGTCTGACCACAAGTCAAAGACCATTATGATGTCAGAGACCACTATGATGTCAGAGACCACTATGATGTCAGAGACCATTATGATGTCAGAGACCATTATGATGTCAGAGACCCCTATGATGACACACAAAATGCATTTGATTATCCTTTTTGTCTTCCTTTAATGCCTCTTCAAATTCCTTATATTAAGCAAATCAGACAGCATGATTTTCAAGTTTTTTGGTGGGGATAACCAGGGGTACACGCCAACACTCTCTGTCTGTCTGTCTCTCTGTCTCTCTGTCTCTCTGTCTCTCTGTCTCTAACACACAGCCATGAGTGGGAGCTGCTTGTGAGTGTTTTATTGGAGCAAAACTCTGCCAAGAGTAAAAGTCAAACTGCACAGATAATTATGAACGCTGTTTCATCCTGACTCACAACACACAAGCTACAGCAAGGAGTCCCACTGCATTCAACACTGAATCAAAACACATATCTCCTGGCCGTGGTAACCTTCCCTTACCGGGTCTGAACAGTAAGGGCAGGTGTAGGATATTTGGCCCCAGTTCCATAATGACATTCTAGTAGCTCTGTGTGCTCCTTTTAGGTGGTTGGGAACCAACTTGCACCCCTGTCCTCTCTCAACGGGGGAGTGCAGGAAAACCTTTCTCTCTCCATCTCTCTCTCCATCTCTCTCCCTTTCCCTCTCTTTTTTCTTTCTTTCTTTCTTTCTTTCTTTCTTTCTTTCTTTCTTTCTTTCTTTCTCTCTCTTTCTCAGGGGTAGTGCAGAAGGCCTCTTTCCCTCTCCGCTAATCATACTTAATGATTCAAATGGGCCTCAGACATACCTTTGAAATAAAATCTACTTACAGCACACACACACGCACACACACACACACACACACACACACACACACACAAAACATACACACACACACACACACACAAACACACACACAAACACACACAAACACACACACAAACACACACATTTGCCAGGGAGTACAGCGAGCGATTGTTAGAAGTCAGACTGAGCAGAGGGAAGGAGAGAGGGATGAGGAAAGAGGAGAGAGGAGAGAGGCATGTAACTGTAGAAGTGTGATTTAGTCCGGATGTTTCCACTCCGTCAGCGGGGCTCTAACAACCACTCCTGGGGCCTCAGCTTGAATCACCTCTGACACAGCTAATTATTACTAACGACTTCACACACACCAGCCAGGTCGCTCAAGCTCAAAGGTGAAATTCGACGTCTGTCCAGGTACCCAGGACGTCGGAGATTACTTAAAAAACGACCACTAGGGGCAGCGGTGAGCGCTATTACCATCAAGTAGGCCAGCCTCATAGATGAGACGTAACATAGTACATGTAAACCCGGGACACTCAAATGCGTATGATATGCTACTTTTGTATGGTTAAATAAGCCTTACTTAAGGCAAAAACAAAAGTATGGTGGTTGGTCGGGGTGACCGAATAATGTCTAGCAACCCAAAAGTTGCGAGTTCAAATCTCATCATGGAAAACATTAGTATTTTAGCTAATTAGCAACTTTTCAACTACTTTATACTTTTTAGCTACTTTGCAAATACTTAGCATGTTAGCTAACCCTTCCCCCGAACCTAACCTTAACCCTTTAATCTAACTCCTAACCCTAACCCTAACCCTTTAACCTAACTTCTAAAATTAACCCTAACCTTAACCCTAACTAGCTCACGTTACCCACTTAGCTAGAATTCGCAACATATCATACGTTTGCAAATTCATAACATATTGTACGTATGCAAATTCGTAACATAGAATACGAATTGTAACTCGTAACATATCGCACGAAATGGGTGATGGGCATCCACAAATTAATACATGCCTTACGAAACGTAACATATCATACTAAATGGAAAGTCTCGGATTTATGTACAGAATAATACAAAATTCTCTGAGAACAGATTGAGTAAGCTTGCGATTTGCCCTTGTGGATGTGTATTGTGGATGGGAGAGTGTGAGAGCTTGTTGCATACACACACACACACAGACACACAAAGCCCACTAGGTGTGTGTGTGTGTGTGTGTGTGTGTGTGTGTGTGTGTGTGTGTGTGTGTGTGTGTGTGTGTGTGTGTGTGTGTGTGTGTGTGTGTGTGTGTGTGTGTGTGCGTGTGCGTGTGCGTGTGTGTGTGTGTGTGGCTGGACACAGTGGGCACAATCCTAACTTGACATCTGTAAACACAACTCAGGTTTTTGCGTAAAACCATTCATTTATGTAAAATACAAATTTGCTTGAAGATACCAGTTATGTACAGTTATCTGATGTGAGGATCACAGTGTGTCTCTTGACTGTTTTAAACTTCATTTGGTCTTAGCTCAGTCAGTTTAAATAGGTTAATGGTAACATTGGACCTAGGAACTTAAACTCACAGGAACTCAAAAGAATTGGTAAAATACAAAAACACACATAATGCATATTGCAAACACACACACAATCAGGTTCAGGGTGAGCTGTTAGTCTGAGATGACTGGCAGATGAGAGGTGGGTGGCATCAGAACCCTACTGGGCGCGTGTGAAAAACACATGTTCTATCTGGATATAACCCCAAAAACCTGGCAGCGCCGTGTGTGTGTGTGTGTGTGTGTGTGTGTGTGTGTGTGTGTGTGTGTGTGTGTGTGTGTGTGTGTGTGTGTGTGTGTGTGTGTGTGTGTGTGTGTGTGTGTGTGTGTGTGTGTGTGTGTGTGTGTGCGTGTGTGTGTGTGTGTCATTAATCAGTTCATTATGGAGCTCCATGGTGGTTTTACGGTTAATCCTGAAGTGAACCTATGAGATCAGTTTGGGTTTTCACAGTAAGATTTCACCGTTTGACTTCAGTATTCAATGTTTGTCCAGGGGGAGATCAATGTCAAATTTCAAGAGATAAGTTTAGGAATTAATTCAGGACGGTTAAGGTTTGTAATAGGGATAAAACAATCAAACACAATACCCTAGCAAGCCGCAAGCCTCTTGATGGTAATAGCGCCCACCGCTGCCCCTAGTGGAGCGTCTTGAAGACATCTCCTGACGTCCTGGGTACCTGGACAGACGTGGAATATCGCCTTGGATCTGGAGTGACCTGGCTGTGTTTTCAGTAACTCATTATTACAGTTTTTTACAGTCGCTAGGACACATTTCTCAATACTTAGGTCACTTTTTCAAAACTCTTCACACAGTGAGCACAGCAGAAGTATATGTGGGCTAAACTGTGGATCATTTATCATTGCTTTGGCACAAAATGCATTCAATGACTACATCTTTCAAATTACATTAACTCTTTTCTCACTTCGACACAACAACCGCCAAAACTCTGTGTACCTACAGGCCAATTTGCACATGCTTATATACTGTTTTCAAAACTGTTAAACTTATGTTCAAAACAATAACATAATACAAAATTGAATAAGACAGCAATTTGCTACATTTCTACAGTAATATTTTAATGAAATATATTTTAAATCTTAAAATTAAATGCTATAAAAACAATTAGACAATTGGACCAACCACAGCTGATTCTCATTGTAGATGAAGATCTACACAGGTGTTACTCTTTCAATTTCATTACAAAAGGAGACAACTGCTGAATAGTTTTGTATTGTGATGTAAACATGGACCCAGCCAGAAATAGAGAAGTGGCTGAAAGAGGAAGAAGAGTGGCTGGGAGGGGGCGAGGAATACGTATGCGTGGTGGAAGAAGAATAAGAGGAAGATCAAGAGCTGTAGTCTCAGATGAGATCAGAGCTACTGTAATTGATCATGTAGTAAATCATGGTCTCTCAATGAGAGAAGCTGATCAGAGAGTGCAGCCAAATTTGCAACGCTCAACAGTGGCATCTATTGTTAGAGTTTTCCGGCAAACCAACAGGTAACTTGTATTCTGCAAGGGCATATGACTGAGTTGCACATTACAGAAGTAAATAGACTTGTGTGTAATTGCTTTTGCATTTCTGCTTAGGACTCAACGGTTACCTCACACAGGTGGGAGAGGAAGGATGCTCACTGATATGCAGGAAACTGCCATTGTTGATATGGTCATCAGAAACAATGGCATAAAACTCACTGAGATTCGAGACAGAGTCTTGGCAGACAACGTTACTTTTGCAAATATTCACAGTGTAAGCATAACAACTATTTCTAGAGTCCTGAAAAAACATCAGGTCAGGATGAAACAGTTGTACACTGTGCTTTTTGAGAGGAACTCTGAACATGTCAAGCAACTCAGGAACCAATATATGTCCAGGTAAGATCACAATAAAATACAGAACTGTTTTTAAACAGAACCAAACACACACAAAGACATATTTTTAGGTAATGTTTACTACTGTAACAGCTTATGTTGCCTTGTGGATTTATTTTAGAGAGTCATGAAGATTGAAGGCAGGCAAACACCCCACATTTTCATCTTTGTGGATGAGGCGGGTTTCAACTTGGCCAAAACACGGCGACGAGGGAGGAATGTGATTGGGAAGAGAGCCACAGTGGATGTCCCGGGCCAGAGGGTGCCAACATCACAATGTGCGCAGCAATATCCACTGATGGACTGCTGTTACACAAACCACTAATTGGGCCATACAACACTGAACGTCTCCTTGCGTTTCTGCATGATCTCTATGGAAGGGTTGTGCTAGGTGAGGAAAGGGATGCAGAGAGAAGAAATAAGCCAACATTTATAATTGTATGGGACAATGTGGCATTTCACCACTCCCGTGCAGCCACTGAGTGGTTTGCAGCCCATCCCAGAATGGTGTCACTTTTCCTCCCACCTTACTCTCCATTCCTCAACCCCATAGAGGAATTATTTTCCTCATGGAGGTGGAAGGTTTATGACCACCATCCACATGATCAAATGTCCCTCCTGGATGCAATGAATGCTGGATGCCTGGACATATCAGCAGAAGATTGCCAGGGATGGATCAGGCATGCCAGAAGATTCTTTCCTAGGTGTATTGCCCTAGATGAGATAAGATGTGATGTGGATGAGAACCTGTGGCCAAATGGAGAAGACCGAGTAGATTAGCATTTCTATTGTATCTGTATCAGTTGATGGTGTGTATACAACCTCTTGTATTTTGGAATTACTAAAAATAAATAAAAGACATAAAATATATTGAAGCATTCTGCATCATGTCTGATTCATTCCAGTAACATATATTGCAGTGAATTATAAACAGAGATGTGTCCTTGTTTTACACAAGAAAACATTGTATAATGCTACATGTTGTTAGTGTTTTTTAGGTCATTGTTTTGTGGGTGACAAAGTGTGTTTGTTGGCTGTCAACCTTTGCTAGTGTTGTGGAAGAATGTGTTGATTTGAGACATGTATGAAGTGATTTGGTAGTTTTAGTGCATTTTGAATGTGAAATGAACTGCTGTGCCGAGCTGAAAGTTGGTTAGGAGAACTGTGTGAAGAGTTTTGAAAAAGTGACTTAAGTATTGAGAAATGTGTCCTAGCGACTGTAAAAAACTGTAATAACCAATGGGGAATCTGAAGCCACCATTCTTACCTTTTTACGAGATAGAAATCTAGAAGAAAAAAAAATTATATCTCAAGAAAACTTTAACGGCAGACATTGTTTTCACAATAATTTTCACAATAACACCTTAACACCATATATCTGTAAAACGTTATAGCATATTTATATTGTGTATATACTGTAAATAGCTGGTGAAAAGATATCCACAGACATGATTGGCTGGGAAGGCCCTTTCGTCCTGTGCTTCTTCCTTGGGGGATGCTTGAGGAAGAAATTGTAATACTTGAATGCAATGTGCATTCCACACACACACACACACACACACACAAGCAGAAATCTCAATTAGTTTGTGAACTCTGAGGTTTTTAATTTTCCTCTAGCTAAGCCTCAGTAGCGACATCCGGGCCAGCTGCCAAATTCACTCACACAAAATTGTTTCCTTACTAAACACTCTCTGTGGTCGGGAACACGGTCTGTGGTACGCGGTAGCACTCAGCAAGGCAAACAAACACTGACACCAACCCAACCACTGTGTGTGTGTGTTAGTGTGTGTTAGTGTGTGTGTGTGTGTGTGTGTGTGTGTGTGTGTGTGTGTGTGTGTGTGTGTGTGTGTGTGTGTGTGTGTGTGTGTGTGTGTGTGTGTGTGTGTGTGTGTGTGTGTGTTAGTGCGTGTGTGTGTGTGTGTGTTTAGCAATACCAATCAGCAGTGGAGCTCTGTTGCCAGAATGGAAAGAAGGAGAGAGGGAAAACAATAGCTTGTGCAAAGTTTAGAAACAAAACTATTCCAATAAATTGGCCCAAATCTTTTTTCCCTCACAGTTTTCTTGTTCTAAACTACTTTTATGGGTGAAATTAGTATTTTCCAACCCCCTGACAGCACAATAAAATCCTCTGCCAGGTACACAGCTATACACTACCCTGGAGAGTGGGAGGGAGAGGGGGAGGGAGAGGGGGAAGCATGAGGGGAACAGAGTTGAAAGAGAAAGAAACAGGGGGAGAGATGTGGGAGGAAGAGGAGAGAGGAGGGAGGAAGAGGAGAGAGGAGGGAGGAAGAGGAGAGAGGGGGGAGGAAGAGGAGAGAGAGGGGAGGAAGAGGAGAGAGGGGAGAAACAGTGGGGAAGGGTGCGCCTGGCAACATAGGAATGACTTTTACATCTGCAGCCAAAATACCCTCTGGACCCTTCTACACACACGCACGCACACAAACACACACACACCTCCCCTCCTCTCCTCTCTTTTCATCACCTACTAGCTGAACCAATGAAAACTGTCCTGAAACACAGACAGCAAAACCAATGTGTTTTATTTAAGAAAAGGAAAAAGAGAGGAAATGGAAAGAGATAAATCCATGTGACCGAGCAGGCAGCCGGGAGAACAAGATCGCGTCCTGTGGGCCGGCCATGACCTCGCTTGGGTCAGAGTTCACAGTGCATTCTGAAAGAACAACAGTAGAAAGACAAAACACGTTGGAGGCTCTACAGAAAAGAGAGAAAGAACCAGGTCTAAGAGAAGTCTTTCCTGAGATATGAGCTGATGGGGGATGGAGGAAAGGAGGAAGGAATGAGAGAGAGAGAGAGAGAGAGAGAGAGAGAGAGAGAGAGAGAGAGAGAGAGAGAGAGAGAGGGAGAGGGAGAGGGAGAGAGGGAGAGAGGGAGAGAGAGAGAGAGAGAGAGAGAGGGAGAGGGAGAGGGAGAGGGAGAGGGAGAGAGATGGGAGCAGTGAGACTGTATAGTAGAGTAGAGTAGGGAAACAGGGGAGAGAGAACAGGATTCCCAGCTGCAGAGCAAATGTATTCCCTCAACGTCAACTACAGGGTCTACCAGAGGACAGTTCACACATGAGTGAGTGAGTGTTCATCCAAGAAAGAGTCCTAGAGAGATGGAGAGCAAACAATCACACTTACGCAACACACACACACACAAACACACACACATGTTATTGTATCATGTGGCCTAGCAAGGCTGTCTACTGTAAAAGCAGTTTGTCTTTGGCATAGGCCATTTGTTTGTGTGTGTGTGTGTGTGTGTGTGTGTGTGTGTGTGTGTGTGTGTGTGTGTGTGTGTGTGTGTGTGTGTGTGTGTGTGTGTGTGTGTGTGTGTGTGTGTGTGTGTGTGTGTGTATCAGTGATTAAGCTAGTGGCAGTGTGGTATGGGTTTCACACAAAGGCAGGAAATGTACACACATACACACACACACGCTCATACACACACACGCGCTCATACACACACGCTCATACACACACACACAAGCTCATACACACTCGCGCTCACACACACTGTAATACTGTAAACAGTATCATAACAGTATCTCTCTCACCAGCCCTACTGTAAACAGTATCATAACAGTATCTCTCACTCTCACCAGCCCTACTGTAAACAGTATCATAACAGTATCTCTCACTCTCACCAGCCCTACTGTAAACAGTATCATAACAGTATCTCTCTCTCTCACCAGCCCTACTGTAAACAGTATCATAACAGTATCTCTCTCACCAGCCCTACTGTAAACAGTATCATAACAGTATCTCTCTCTCTCACCAGCCCTACTGTAAACAGTATCATAACAGTATCTCTCACTCTCACCAGCCCTACTGTAAACTGTATCATAACAGTATCTCTCTCTCTCACCAGCCCTACTGTAAACAGTATCATAACAGTATCTCTCTCTCACCAGCCCTACTGTAAACAGTATCATAACAGTATCTCTCTCTCACCAGCCCTACTGTAAACAGTATCATAACAGTATCTCTCTCTCACCAGCACTACTGTAAACAGTATCATAACAGTATCTCTCTCTCGCCAGCCCTACTGTAAACAGTATCATAACAGTATCTCTCTCTCTCACCAGCCCTACTTTAAACAGTATCATAACAGTATCTCTCACTCTCACCAGCCCTACTGTAAACAGTATCATAACAGTATCTCTCTCTCTCACCAGCCCTACTGTAAACAGTATCATAACAGTATCTCTCTCTCACCAGCCCTACTGTAAACAGTATCATAACAGTATCTCTCTCTCACCAGCCCTACTGTAAACAGTATCATAACAGTATCTCTCACTCTCACCAGCCCTACTGTAAACAGTATCATAACAGTATCTCTCTCTCACCAGCACTACTGTAAACAGTATCATAACAGTATCTCTCTCTCACCAGCCCTACTGTAAACAGTATCATAACAGTATCTCTCTCTCACCAGCCCTACTGTAAACAGTATCATAACAGTATCTCTCTCTCTCACCAGCCATACTGTAAACAGTATCATAACAGTATCTCTCTCTCTCACCAGCCCTACTGTAAACAGTATCATAACAGTATCTCTCACTCTCACCAGCCCTACTGTAAACAGTATCATAACAGTATCTCTCTCTCACCAGCCCTACTGTAAGATGGTCCTCGCAGTGGCAGACCACGTGTAACAACACCTGCACAGTATTGGTACATCCGAACATCACACCTGCGGGACAGGTACAGGATGGCAACAACAACTGCCCGAGTTACACCAGGAATGCACAATCCCTCCATCAGTGCTCAGATTGTCTGCAATATGCTGAGAGAGGCTGGACTGAGGGCTTGTTGGCCTGTTGTAAGGCAGGTTCTCACTAGACATCACCGGCTTTGCGTTTATTGTCGAAAGAATGAGCGTTACACTGAGGCCTGTACTCTGGAGCGGGATCGATTTGAAGGTGAAGGGTCCGTCATGGTCTGGGGCGGTGTGTCACAGCATCATCGGACTGAGCTTGTTGTCATTGCAGGCAATCTCAACACTGTGCGTTACAGGGAAGACATCCTCCTCCCTCATTTTTGTTAGTCACATGTCTGTGGAACTTGTTCAGTTTATGTCTCAGTTGTTGAATCTTGTTATGTTCATACAAATATTTACACATGTCAAGTTTGCTTAAAATAAACTCAGTTGACAGTGAGAGGATGTTTCTTTTTTTGCTGAGTTTATATTACCTGACGCACTGGTGTGTGTGTGTTTGTGCGTGCGTGTGTGTGTGTTTGGTAGTTATTCCTGGGATCCCAGTAGTGCATCCAGTCCTGCTGAATGGACGGCAGGATAACAAAAATGTGACTGTGGGATTCCCAGTCCAGCTCAGGGAGTGACAAACACAGGAAGGGGATTGCATTCAGCAGGCAGTGAACACACATACGTTTATGGCTCCTCTCTCTCTCACACACACACACCCACACACACACACCCACACACACACACACACACACACACACACACATCTGCGCCTTCTTGAGGCTGTAGTAAAGTAAACCTACTCTCTGTAACTTTCCCAGAATTCCACCAGTCTCCTGTGTCCCATCATGCTTCAGCCAGACTTTCTCTCTCTCTCTCTCTCTCTCTCTCTCTCTCTCTCTCTCTCTCTCTCTCTCGTAAATTCAACTCAAGAAAGAAAGTAGTATTTCTCTTTCATTACCACTGAAATGAAAAACACAGTGCAACAGAGCAGAATATTTTCTCTGTTCAGGGTAGTTAAAGTCAGAAATGGCTGACTTCTGTGTTCTGAAAGACCCTAACCCTAACCCTAACCCAAACCCTAACCCTAACTCTAACCCTTAAAGTCAGAAATGGCTGACTTCTGTGTTCTGAAAGACCCTAACCCTAACCCTAACCCTAACCCAATATTAACAACATCCCTGAGCTCCACAGCATCATTTTCCTGCTCCATTGTCCTGAGAGGGAAACACACACAGCCACACACCCTCACCTCAACACACTACAATTGCCAGTTGGCTGGTTAACTGTCTACACTGCAGAGACAGCAGAATCACACTGGAGTGCCCTAGAGCCTATTGCACCAGTCCCACACAGCCACAAAATCATCCAGGGAGATTTCAATATAGAACGTTATTCTTTTCTTAAGCCTATATTGCCTGAGGTTTCAAGTTGTATTGTCACGTGCACAAGTGCAATGAAATGCCTTTCTTGTCAGCTCAAAACTCAACAATGCAGTAATCAATATCAGTAGTACTATAAAATAAAGGTAGAACAAAAACACACAATAAATAGAAATAAGAAGAACACCAGAAAGTAAGTAAGCTATATACAGGGTCAGTTTCAGGCTCAGTACCAATACCAGAGTATGTGAGCGGAGCGAGGAGCGTAGCGTGCCCATTTTGACTGGAGCGTGAAGAATCATTGTGGAATTTGAAAAGACACATCACGAAGCATGATGGTGTACTTACTACGTGCACATGCTAAAAGAAAGGAACGAGGTGGGTAGATAACTGAATGTGTCATTGTAGCGAAGTATTTATAAAATAGAAATCTGTTCTTTTAAAAGTTTCCTTCGTTGTTGGTCTATTATCTATCCAATAGGCCTGTCAAGTTTGCTCCCTCTCCGGCCTCTAGGTCACGAGGCTGCTCGTTATGGCGCACACCTGTCACCATCGTTATGCGCATCTGCGCATAATGACACTCACCTGGACTCCATCACCTCTTTCATTACCTGCCCTTTATATGTCACTCCCTTTGGTTCCTTCCCCAGGCGTCATTTTTTCTGTTTCTTTTTTCTGTCTGTGCGTTGTTTGTGTTTCTTGTTTTGTATTATGTTTGTTTCATTTATTAAATGATTCACTCCCTGAACTTGCTTCCCGACTCCACGCACACACATTACAAGGCCTGGCATATCCATATCCTGGCATATTCACAGAGATTTCCGTTTTAATTGGGTTATTTTGTCTAAAAACCTTGAGGCCTACCTATTAAAACAAAAAAATTACTCTGCATCCCTGCCCAGCCTGGCAAGAGTGGCCAAACTGGTGCTTAGCATCCCAAGTGGCTCTGCCAGCACAGAGATGATATTATATTAAAAGGCACTGAGCCTAATAAGGCATTTTTAGTTTAATTTGTATTTAATTCTAAGTAAGTCACAGCCTATATGCGCAACTTGTAGACTATATCGATTTAATACAACAAAATGTTGTTTAAATGCTGAGTGATTCATGTCCCTGACTCCCTACCAGCCTAGTGTGTCACACTCGCTAATGCTTCACAATGTATTTCTTTATAGACCATAGCCATGAAATAATTGAAAACATTTAGCGTAAATAATTCATTTCTGTTCCTATTTAGAGTGTTAATATGCTGTTTAATATGACATGTAGCCTATTTAGAGTGTTTATATGCTGTTTAATATGACATGTAGCCTATTTAGAGTGTTAATATGCTGTTTAATATGACATGTAACCTATTTAGAGTGTTAATATGTTGTTTAATATTACATGTAGCCTATTTAGTGTTTATATGCTGTTTAATATGACATGTAACCTATTTAGAGTGTTTATATGCTGTTTACTATGGCATGTAGCCTATTTAGAGTGTTTATATGCTGTTTAATATGACATGTAACCTATTTAGAGTGTTAATATGCTGTTTAATACGACATGTAACCTATTTAGAGTGTTAATATGCTGTTTAATATGACATGTAACCTATTTAGAGTGTTTATAAGCTGTTTAATATGACATGTAACCTATTTAGAGTGTTAATATACTGTTTAATATGACATGTAGCCTATTTAGAGTGTTTATATGCTGTTTAATATGTCATGTAACCTATTTAGAGTGTTAATATGCTGTTTAATATGACATGTAACCTATATAGAGTGTTAATATGCTGTTTAATATGACATGTAACCTATTTAGAGTGTTACTATGCTGTTTAATAGGACATGTAGCCTATTTAGAGTGTTACTATGCTGTTTAATATGACATGTAACCTATTTAGAGTGTTAATATGTTGTTTAATATTACATGTAGCCTATTTAGTGTTTATATGCTGTTTAATATGACATGTAACCTATTTAGAGTGTTTATATGCTGTTTAATATGGCATGTAGCCTATTTAGAGTGTTTATATGCTGTTTAATATGACATGTAACCTATTTAGAGTGTTAATATGCTGTTTAATATGACATGTAACCTATTTAGAGTGTTAATATGCTGTTTAATATGACATGTAACCTATTTAGAGTGTTTATAAGCTGTTTAATATGACATGTAACCTATTTAGAGTGTTAATATACTGTTTAATATGACATGTAGCCTATTTAGAGTGTTTATATGCTGTTTAATATGTCATGTAACCTATTTAGAGTGTTAATATGCTGTTTAATATGACATGTAACCTATTTAGAGTGTTAATATGCTGTTTAATATGACATGTAACCTATATAGAGTGTTAATATGCTGTTTAATATGACATGTAACCTATTTAGAGTGTTACTATGCTGTTTAATAGGACATGTAGCCTATTTAGAGTGTTGATATGCTGTTTAATATGACATGTAGCCTATTTAGAGTGTTAATATGCTGTTTAATATGGCATGTAGCCTATTTAGATTTTTTATATGCTGTTTAATATGATATGTAGCCTATTTAGAGTGTTTATATGCTGTTTAATATGGCATGTAGCCTATTTAGAGTGTTTATATGCTGTTTAATATGACATGTAGCCTATTTAGATTTTTTATATGCTGTTTAATATGATATGTAGCCTATTTAGAGTGTTAATATGCTGTTTAATATGACATGCAGCCTATTTAGATTTTTTATATGCTGTTTAATATGACATGTAACCTATTTAGATTTTTTATATGCTGTTTCATATGATATGTAGCCTATTTGAAATGATGAGCGCTTCTTACATTCATCTTTTCATGTTTATTATAATACTTTCCATTCAAATCACATGGTTTGGTTTCAATACTTCAAAACCAAACGGTAGGTCCAGGTAGTCACAAAAATTGATAGGTGTTGGTTAAATTGGGATTTTAATGAACGTGAGCGATGAGAGTTTCATTGCGGAGCATTTGGAAAGGAGTTGTGTACTTTTCAATGAGTAATGAGTGGGATTTCCGACTGCTCAACTCAGCTCACATACTCTGGCCAATACCATATTTACAATGTGCAGGGATATTGGAGTGACAGAGGTAGATATGTGTATAGAGTAAGGTGACAGGGCATTAAGATGATCAACAGAGTAGAAGCAACACATATGATGATTGTATGAGAGTGTATGTGTGTGTAGAGTCAGTATGAATGTGTGCACGTGTAATGTGCTTGTGAGCAAATGAAGTGTGTGTGTGTGTGTGTGTGTGTGTGTGTGTGTGTGTGTGTGTGTGTGTGTGTGTGTGTGTGTGTGTGTGTGTGTGTGTGTGTGTGTGTGTGTGTGTGTGTGTGTGTGTGTGCGTGTGTGTGCGCGTGTGCGTGTGTGTGTGTGTTGGAGTGTCATCCACTACAGCCCAGTTGACGAGGATGATAGAACCCGAAATGTAATATTATGTATATATACAGTGTTGTAACGCAAATGGTTAAAGTAAAGAAACATAAATATAGGTTGTATTTTCTCTCTTTCTCTCTCTCTCTCTCTCTCTCTCTCTCTCTCTCTCTCTTCTTGAGGCTGTAGTAAAGTAAACCTACTCTCTAACTTTTCCAGAATTCCACCAGTCTCCTGTGTCCCATCATGCTTCAGCCAGACTCTCTCTCTCTCTCTCTCTCTCTCAATCTCTCTCTCTCTCTCTCTCTCTCTCTCTCTCTCTCTCTCTCTCTCTCTCTCTCTCTCTCTCTCTCTCCCTGTCACTCCCTCTCTCTGTAGTATCAGTAGCCCTATCAGTGATAAAGGGAAGAGGACACCAGGCCCAGATGCCAGCACAGCTCTCACCAGCACTCAGGAGCTGGATCTTGGTTTTGGACTCTGGCACTGGGGCTGGACTGGATACCTGCCTAATAACCCCTACCGCTACTGCAGCTAAACCCCTGAGACACACACACACACACACACACACACATACTAAGAGATAGGGTTTGCCCTGTAACAGTGTCTATGGCTAGCTGAGCAGAGAATTAACATTGTAGCTAGTTAACTATGTGCTAGCTGATTGTTAGCTCTGTGGCTAGCTGAGTGTTAACTGTGAGGCTAGCTGAGTGTTAACTGTGAGGCTAGCTGAGTGTTAGATCTAAGGCTAGCTGAGTGTTAACTGTGAGGCTAGCTGAGTGTTAGATCTAAGGCTAGCTGAGTGTTAAATGTGAGGCTAGCTAAGTGTTAGATCTAAGGCTAGCTGAGTGTTAACTGTGAGGCTAGCTGAGTGTTAGATCTAAGGCTAGCTGAGTGTTAACTGTGAGGCTAGCTGAGTGTCAGCTCTCAGGCTAGCTGAGTGTTAACTGTGAGGCTAGCTGAGTGTCAGCTCTCAGGCTAGCTGAGTGTTAACTGTGAGGCTAGCTGAGTGTTAGATCTAAGGCTAGCTGAGTGTTAACTGTGAGGCTAGCTGAGTGTCAGCTCTCAGGCTAGCTGAGTGTTAACTGTGAGGCTAGCTGAGTGTCAGCTCTCAGGCTAGCTGAGTGTTAACTGTGAGGCTAGCTGAGTGTTAGATCTAAGGCTAGCTGAGTGTCAGCTCTCAGGCTAGCTGAGTGTTAAATGTGAGGCTAGCTAAGTGTTAGCTTTAAAGCTAGCTGAGTGTTAGCTCTAAGGTTAGCTGAGTGTTAGCTCTCAGGTTAGCTGAATGTTAGCTCTAAGGCTAGCTAAGTGTTAGCTCTAAAGCTAGCTGAGTGTTAGCTCTAAGGCTAGCTGAGTGTTAGCTCTAAGGCTAGCTGAGTGTTAGCTCTAAGGCTAGCTGATCGTGGATGGCTCTGAGGATGGCTAAACGTTAGCTGCCAGCGTTGCTGTGCTGTGTTCCCACGGCTGAGACAGTTTCCTCTCCCTCTGGAGACGCAGGCTATTTCAGGAAGCAGGAGGAGCGAGACAGGGAAGAGACAGGTGCCAAGGAAACCAGTGAGGAACACTAATAATAACCAACTAATAATAACAAACTCTCAGAGAAACAGCAGAGAAACTCACAACATCGGAGACAACCGGTGTAGATACAGATAAATATTACAAAACGCACAGCTACATACAGTAGGTCTACAGTGATCATACACTCCTGTCTTTTTTAGTTCTAGAATGTTTACACACACACACCCACATCACACACACACCCCCACACTACACACGCACACCCACACTACACACACACCCCCACACTACACACACACCTCCACATTACACACAGACACCCACATTACACACACACCCCCACATTACACACAGACACCCACATTACACACACACTCCCACATTACACACACACTCCCACATTACACACACTCCCCCACATTACACACACACACCCACAATACACACACACACCCACATTACACACACCCACACATTATACACACATTCCCACATTACACACACTCCCCCACAATACACACACACACCCACATTACACACACCCACACATTATACACACACCCCCACATTACACTCACACACCCACATTACACACACACACCCACATTACGCCCCCCACACACATTACACACACACACACACACACACACATTACACACACACTCCCACATTACGCACACTCCCCCACATTACACACACACTCCCACATTATACACACACCCACATTACGCCCCCCACACACATTACACACACACACACCCA
The DNA here is from genome assembly GCA_030435695.1 of Brachymystax lenok tsinlingensis. Taxonomy (NCBI): domain Eukaryota; kingdom Metazoa; phylum Chordata; class Actinopteri; order Salmoniformes; family Salmonidae; genus Brachymystax; species Brachymystax lenok. The sequence continues at coordinate 43,043,590 of CM059816.1, forward strand.
CACAATACACACACACTCCCACATTATACACACTCCCACATTACACACACACCCACATTACACACGTCCACACATTACACACACACACTGCCCAAAATATACACACTCCCACATTACACACACTCCCCCACATTACGCACACTCCCCCACATTACGCACACTCCCCCACATTACACACACACTCCCACATTACACACACACACCCACATTACACACACACCCACACAATACACACACACTCCCACATTATACACACTCCCACATTACACACACACCCACATTACACATGTCCACACATTACACACACACACTGCCCAAAATATACACACTCCCACATTACACACACACCCACACAATACACACACACTCCCACATTATACACACTCCCACATTACACACACACCCACACAATACACACACACTCCCACATTATACACACTCCCACATTACACACACACCCACATTACACACGTCCACACATTACACACACACACCCACATTACACACACACACACACATTACACACACACATCCACACATTACACACACACACCCACATTACACACACACACACACACACATTACACACACACTCCCACATTACACACACACACCCACATTACACACACACCCACATTACACACACACCCACATTACACACACACACCCACATTACACACACACACACACACATTATACACACAGTCCCACATTACACACACACACCCACATTACACACACTCCCCCACATTACACACACACACCCACATTACACACACACACCCACATTACACACACACACACACACATTACACACACAGTCCCACATTACACACACACACCCACATTACACACACACACACATTACACACACAGTCCCACATTATACACACACCCACATTACACACACACACACACATTACACACACAGTCCCACATTATACACACACACACCACATTATACACACTCCCCCACATTATACACACTCCCCCACGTTATACACATACTTGGTTTTGAAGTATTGAAACCGAACCATGTGATTTGAATGAAACATATTATAATAAACATGAAAAGGTGAATGTAAGACGCGCTCATCATTTCAAAAAGGTTACATGTCAGATTAAACAGCATATTAACACTCTAAATAGGCTACATGTCATATTAAACAGCATATTAACACTCTAAATAGGCTAAATGTCATATTAAACAGCATTTAAACACTCTAAATAGGCTACATGCCATATTAAACAGCATATAAACACTCTAAATAGGCTACATGTCTTATTAAACAGCATATAAACACTCTAAATAGGCTACATGTCATATTAAACATATTAACACTCTAAATAGGCTACATGTCATATTAAACAGCATTTCAACACTCTAAATAGGCTACATGTCATATTAAACAGCATATTAACACTCTAAATAGGCTACGTGTCATATTAAACAGCATATAAACACTATAAATAGCTTACATGTCATATTAAACAGCATATTAATACTCAAAATAGGCTACATGTCATAGTAAACAGCATATTAACACTCTAAATAGACTACATGTCATATTGAACAGCATATTAACACTCTAAATAGGCTACATGTCATTTTAAACAGCATATTAACACTCTAAATGGGCTACATGTCATATTAAACAGCATATAAACACTATAAATAGCTTACATGTCATATTAAACAGCATATTAACACTCTAAATAGGCTACATGTCATATTAAACAGCATATTAACACTCTAAATAGGTTACATGTCATATTAAACAGCATATTAACACTCTAAATAGGCTACATGTCATATTAAACAGCATATTAACACTCTAAATAGGCTACATGTCATATTAAACAGCATATTAAAACTCTAAATAGGCTACATGTCATATTAAACAGCATATTAACACTCTAAATAGGCTACATGTCATATTAAACAGCATATTAACACTCTAAATAGGTTACATGTCATATTAAACAGCATATTAACACTCTAAATAGGCTACATGTCATATTAAACAGCATATTAACACTCTAAATAGGCTACATGTCATATTAAACAGCATATTAAAACTCTAAATAGGCTACATGTCATATTAAACAGCATATTAACACTCTAAATAGGCTACATGTCATATTAAACAGCATATAAACACTCTAAATAGGCTACATGCCATATTAAACAGCATATAAACACTCTAAATAGGCTACATGTCATATTAAACAGCATATAAACACTCTAAATAGGTTACATGTCATTTTAAACAGCATATAAACACTATAAATAGCTTACATGTCATATTAAACAGCATATTAACACTCTAAATAGGCTACATGTCATATTAAACAGCATATAAACACTATAAATAGCTTACATGTCATATTAAACAGCATATTAATACTCTAAATAGGCTACATGTCATAGTAAACAGCATATTAACACTATAAATAGCTTACATGTCATATGAAACAGCATATTAACACTCTAAATAGGCTACATGTCATATTAAACATCATATTAACACTCTAAATAGGCTACATGTCATATTAAACAGCATTTTAACACTCTAAATAGGTCAGAAGCCAGACAGGGAGACTAAGAAGGAACAGAAATTAATTATTTACGCTCAATTATTTTAGTTATTTCAAGGCTAGAGCCTATAAAGAAATACATTGTGAAGCATTAGCGAGTGTGACACACTAGGCTGGTAGGGCCATAAAGCCCTCAGCATTTAAACAACATTACCTTATATTAAATCATTATAGTCTTTAAAGTGCTCATATAGGCTGTGACTTAATTAGAATGAAATAGAAATAGAACGAAAAATGCCTTATTAGGCTCCGTGCCTTTGAATGGATTTTTAGAAACACCAGTTTGGCCAGAGTACACCATCATAATTTCATGAAAGGTGTCTTTTCAGATTCCACAATGATTCTTTAGTTGTGGACATTACATCACCACACTCCCTCTCTTGCTCTTGGTCCTCATCTTTGTAAGTCACCTTGATTTAGCACCTGTGTGTTTTATCAGTGTCTTTATGAAAATATTTAGCGAACTCCATGACAGTAGCAAGGGGCTATAGCAGCACATAAGTAGACCACAAATGCATGCTGGGACGGGCGCGCCCTGAGCTTGTGAAGTGAGCACTACTGGAGCGAAATTGGAGCGGGGGAGAAGGCCGACGCTCCAGCTTTTGGGAATCTCGCTCTGCACTCCAGTCAAATTGGGCACGCTCTGCTCCCCGATCCGCTCCTCGCTCCGCTCCAGCTCCACTCACATACTCTGCCGGGGACACACTAGAAATACCATACACAAAGGCATGCATTGAGGCAGACACACACTGAGGATAAATCATCATGTGAACAGGCCTGCAGAGACACATATTATGGGGTTACTTAGTTACAACACATTAAAAACGCTACAGTCAGAGGACGAGATCCAGCTGTCCTTTCAGAAGGTCAACAAGAGGAGAGGTCTCTCTCGCTCTCCTCTGCTCTCTCTTAGTGTGTTAGTGTGTGTGTGTGCGTGTGTGTGTGTGTGTGTGTGTGTGTGTGTGTGTGTGTGTGTGTGTGTGTGTGTGTGTGTGTGTGTGTGTGTGTGTGTGTGTGTGTGTGTGTGTGTGTGTGTGTGTGTGTGTGTGTGTGTTTGACAGAGAGAGAGAGAGTGAGTGAGAGAGCTGAGAATGGGTGGGGGGCTTTTGGTCACAGAGAGAACGAATGAACTCCAAATTAAATAATATATTGACTATATCTCTTTAGGCTATTGTTCATCTGATGTGATTTTGTAAACTTGTTTTGTCATTTGTTTTATTTGCCAGTAATGATTGGGCTAAACTAATTGCCTACAGTAGCCTAGACTGAGTAGACACCACACGTAATTGACCAACGATAATAAGAAGGGTAGCCTAGGCAGACAGGCCTGTAACCTATATACATCAGATCCTAGTCTGACTATATTAGCCTAGGCTAATATCGTTCAGTTACTGCTAAAATATCACCTGCTCGGATTTCTGAGAAGAAATTCCTTGCTGCAGCCACTCTTTCGTGCCACTGAGAGCCTCACGCCGCAGGTTGGAGAGGGGTTGACGCTCCAACGAGGCCGGATTTACTGCCGCGGACACCGGCCATCCATCACCGCTCTGCTCATTGTCACAATCATCGGGAGAACCAGACTCCCGAGTCCTGTCAGACTTCTGCTGTGAGGCATTCCGACCCTACAACACTGCCACCCCAGCACGGAAAGATGTTCGATAACCTCTGCATATGGCTGTGAGTCTACTGTAGGAGATAATACCAAACCGATATGCTATGGAGGATTTACAAAAGAAAACAAACAAAATAAATAAACCAACAAGAAACGGGAGCCAGTTCCCACTTTGCTTTGACGCTGGAGAAAATGTTTAAATAATGCGTAAAACAGTGTGTGATACGCCTAAATTCATGACTCAATATAGGTAGACTATTGTCAGGATTTGATCAATCTGAAAGACAATCTGTTGTAAATTCTATAGTGTCAGTACTCATTCTGGAATGGTTTGCATTGGAGACAGGAAGAGAGAACAGTCTTCACTATAATGATTTGGGAAATAAAACCTCATCCCATTACTTTCCCTATTGGTAGGAATAGAGTTCATTTCTCGGAATGAGTGTATTTGATTGTGACCTCTCACTAACTTCCTTCATTCCCTCTCCACTTATAGGCCTATATTCCGAGCCGTAACATGGTAGACAAGGGCCATTGTATCTGGTAGGAAAATCCATGAATAAAAAAGGTATTGACTTTACATTGACCTTATTGACCTTAGATGCACTATGTATTACAATACACTGTATGTATTTCTGTAATGAGGTGATGAGTAGGGCAAGGAGTTTCTCTTTAGCGCATACCCTGATGAGGAAAAACTCCAGGCCTTGTGATGAGGAGAGAATAGGCCTCTGAAGTCCTTCTTCCTTTCCTCTCCAGGCCACTGGGGGGTGGATAGACTGTGCTTTTACCATACTTCTACCAGCTATCACAGAGCATACACAGGCTGTACTGTAGGTCTCCACCATACTTCTACCAGCTATCACAGAGCATACACAGGCTGTACTGTAGGTCTCCACCATACTTCTACCAGCTATCACAGAGCATACACAGGCTGTACTGTAGGTCTCCACCATACTTCTACCAGCTATCACAGAGCATACACAGGCTGTACTGTAGGTCTCCACCATACTTCTACCAGCTATCACAGAGCATACACAGGCTGTGTGTGTATGTAGCATTGTGCCATGAAACACTGTATGCTGGTGGAGAGCAAGGGAGAGGAGTGTGGGAAAGAGAACATGATAGAGAGAGGGACAGGAGAGGAGAGGGTGAGGACAGAGGGATGGATGGGAGAGGGTGAGGGCAGAGAGATGGATGGGAGAGGGTGAGGGCAGAGGGATGGATGGGAGAGGGTGAGGGCAGAGGGATGGACCGGAGAGGGTGAGGGCAGAGGGATGGGAGAGGGTGAGGGCAGAGGGATGGATGGGAGAGGGTGAGGGCAGAGAGATGGACAGGAGAGGGTGAGGGCAGAGGGATGGATGGGAGAGGGTGAGGGCAGAGGGATGGACAAGAGTGGGTGAGGGCAGAGGGATGGACAGGAGAGAGTGAGGGCAGAGGGATGGATGGGAGAGGGTGAGGGCAGAGGGATGGACAGGAGTGGGTGAGGACAGAGGGATGGATGGGAGAGGGTGAGGGCAGAGGGATGGACAGGAGAGGGTGAGGGCAGAGGGATGGGAGAGAGTGAGGGCAGAGGGATGGACAGGAGAGGGTGAGGGCAGAGGGATGGACAGGAGAGGGTGAGGGCAGAGGGATGGGAGAGAGTGAGGGCAGAGGGATGGATGGGAGAGGGTGAGGGCAGAGGGATGGACAGGAGAGGGTGAGGGCAGAGGGATGGACCGGAGAGGGTGAGGGCAGAGGGATGGGAGAGAGTGAGGGCAGAGGGATGGATGGGAGAGGGTGAGGGCAGAGGGATGGACCGGAGAGGGTGAGGGCAGAGGGATGGGAGAGAGTGAGGGCAGAGGGATGGATGGGAGAGGGTGAGGGCAGAGGGATGGACAGGAGAGGGTGAGGGCAGAGGGATGGGAGAGAGTGAGGGCAGAAGGATGGACAGGAGAGGGTGAGGGCAGAGGGATGGGAGAGAGTGAGGGCAGAGGGATGGACAGGAGAGGGTGAGGGCAGAGGGATGGGAGAGAGTGAGGGCAGAGGGATGGATGGGAGAGGGTGAGGGCAGAGGGATGGACAGGAGAGGGTGAGGGCAGAGGGATGGACCGGAGAGGGTGAGGGCAGAGGGATGGGAGAGAGTGAGGGCAGAGGGATGGACAGGAGAGGGTGAGGGCAGAGGGATGGACCGGAGAGGGTGAGGGCAGAGGGATGGGAGAGAGTGAGGGCAGAGGGATGGACAGGAGAGGGTGAGGGCAGAGGGATGGGAGAGAGTGAGGGCAGAGGGATGGATGGGAGAGGGTGAGGGCAGAGGGATGGGAGAGAGTGAGGGCAGAGGGATGGATGGGAAGGTAGAAAGTGAAGACTGTTGACAGCCCCCTGAGCCCCTTATTATGCTGCAGCAACGTAATGTGAACTAGCTAACTGCACCAGAAGGGAACCATCATCTGTGGACTCCAGTCTCTCTGAGCAGCCATTCCAACACACACACACACACACACACACACACACACACTTGCCATTCCAAGGAGTTCGCATCCCTATTAATACACTACTTCAAGGACTAAGGGATTGGGCAATGATCCATGAGATGCTATCGGGTGACTGATACACACTAGTATCACTCCTTCTGTCTGCAGGGTGTACTGGATAGAAAAACTACCTCTTATATAACATGTGTTTGTGTCCTGGTAAATGCAACAGTCCCATAGTAATAGAGTCTGTCTAATGTTAGGTAAACATGGGTATTATATTTTTAACCGTTTATGTTTTGTCAATTGGGAACAAGAAATGCATCATATGGCTTATTATTTTTAATGGTAGTGGTTGACTCTACTGTTGGCTTTGACAAATGCAGTTGTATGGCTTCAAACTCCAATTGACAGTTTATAAAAAAAATATATATTATCTCCCTTTTACACAATCACCTCGGCTTTTCCCACGAGCCACCATTCAGACACAGACACACACATTAACACACACACACACAGCACCCTCCATCTCCACCACCCTGATAACCATCAGCTCCAGGGCACTCACACCATTGTTTCACCCTCACGCTAATTACTCATGAGTTGACCTCGAGCGCACTGGCGGGCAGGGGGAGCGATCCATCATGTATGGCAGCGGGTGGAGGTCGTTTCTTTGCAACCAATCATTTGTCACGTTAAATAACCCTGGACGGAATCCGCTTTATGGAAAACCAAGTGGCCTTGAATTTGGGCGCACAGCCAAAAAGCAGCGTGCTGATCATGTTGTTCTTCTATTCTATTTGCTTTCTCTCTTGGTTGGATATATGAATAAATGACCAGTAGGAGACAGGCAGCTCTTCTATAACCTACCGCCCACCACCACTGTGTTTAGGATGGTAAAGGCATGGAATGCCCATACCCTGTCGACATCTCAACCAGCATCCGGGGCGTCCCCGGGGCGTCATCATACCAAAGTAAACACACACAGAGATAGAGACACTAGGCATTCCAGAAAAAACACCTACTTTTCTCTATGCCCGTTTTGAGCGGGATGGACAAACACAGCCTTTAGTCTGGAAGTCCAATAGCCTAGAGGTATCTAATGCAGCAGCATTACTGTCCATTACATCCATTATATTGTCATAAACACTTTAGCTAAAGAGTCGTATGATTGGGATGTGAGCCTGTGGTGGAGATGCAGCATGTTTTTAAAAATACAAATGAAACGATCGTGTTTCAGGGGCGAGACCGCCTTGTATTTCTAAAAATATGGCCAGTAAAAATATGACCCATAGCCGGTATAAATGCTGTGGAGTCCGCTCATGAGAAGAGGGCGTCAGGCAACTTTCCTCACCTGAAACCCCGCCCTTCTGAGCGCTCTTCCGCCTGCTGATTGGCTTCTGAGACTTCTCCTGGCCGCTGGTTGGCTGTCCCTGGCGAGAGAGATGGAGAATTCGCTCTTTACTGAGTGGGGCGGAGGTGCGCGGGCAGAACCCACAGAGACAGACCAGCAGCCTCTTACCACAGCGCAAGACCTAACGGAGCTACTATACCGGGGAACTAGAACGGACAGGGCTCCAGGATGTCTCCGAGGTCTCGTGCGTGAAAAACCACAGAAGGAACTATCGAAACAGATACTGTAAAGCGAGGCAGGAGTCTAATTGCAAGGAACATCTGGATATAAAAGTTTCTTTTACTATTGCCTTTGGATAAGTTGTTTCCAACTTCGCTTAACGGGTTGGAGTAGGTTAGCAACTGTGCTTCCAGTGGAGGGTTTCATATTGGCGACCGCGCACTCTGAAGTGGACTAAAGTTGCCCCAGTACCCGGGGGACTACCCAACCAGGCAACGCCCGGAACCCGATCAATTGATAACTTTGGATTCTTAGCGGGATAACTTTGGAACTTTTCCTCCTCGTGACAATGGGTCGGGCTGTGGACGCTCTTGCGGCTGTAGCGCTCGCGCTGCTGTGCGTTCCAGGACCCCTTGGTCTGGTGCGTGCTTTCGGCGAAGAGACAGAGGAGATGACGTGTGACCCGATACGCATCGCCATGTGCCAGGACCTGGGCTACAACGTCACCAAGATGCCCAACCTGGTGGGCAACGTCCTGCAGTCAGACGCCGAGCTCCAGCTCACCACCTTCACACCACTCATACAGTATGGCTGCTCCAGCCAACTGAAGGTAGACACACACTACTATCCCTAAACCTAACAAACCTTATTTTACATTTCAGTCATTTAGCAGCCGCTCTTATCCAGAGCAACTTACAGGAGCAATTAGGATTCAGTGCCTTGTTCAAGGGCACATCAACAGATTGTTCACTCTAGTCAGCTCGGGGATTCAAATCAGCAACATTTAGGTTACTGGCCTAATACTCTTAACCCCTAGGTTACCTGCCATCCTAACTGCTAACCCCTACCCCCAATTGTAACCCTAAACCTAGCCCTGAGCCTAAAATAACATTTTGTCGTTAGAAATGTCCCCACAAGGGAGAATTTTCTTTAATTTACTATCCTTGTGGGGACTTTGAGGGATTTCTGGTTCCCACAATGATAGAAATACGACCACGTCCCCCCCCACACACACACTCTCTCAATTCAACTCAAGGGGCTTTATTGGCATGGGAAACAAACATGTTAACATTGCCAAGCAAGTGAAGTAGATAATATACAAAAGTATAATAAACAATCTCTCTCTAGCTGCTCCAGCCGAGTAAATGCACAGATATGTTGGTTCTCAGGCTGGGTTGGGCTGTGTTGGAGCAGGCAGTGTATAGTGGAGAGAGGGAGACAGAGAGCACATGACAGAGTCACAGGGAGACCAGCCAGTCTTGGTTCAGCAGCATGGGGCAGTGATATAATACATATCTGAGGAGATTGCCAGGCCAGCTCCACAGGGTAACAACAATACTGCCCTCAGTACTACTCTCTGTAAGGCCACTTGTCTGCCTGAACCACCATGAAGCTGGACATTAAATCCATCCCATTTTGTCTTTCTCAAAAGGTTTTTATTGTCCTGACTGAAATTACCAATGAGTAGTTATTTGTGTGGTTTGATGGCAATGGCATGAATGGATGAATGGATCCAGTTCTGTTGATATTTACTGTGGTCTACCACTCCGTAGTCTGTAGACACAGCAACCCACTGGCTCCTCTGTCTCTAAGGGCATCCCTTACCTTGACCATTGACATATATTAAATTACATTCAGTCCATTACTCCAATTCTAATTTATTTAAGGGCTTTTGTGGTATTATTGTGGCGTTGTGGTTGTCTGGATGCTATAGGTTATTGGAGTGATTATGGGGTTGTGTAGTTTGTTGTGGTTGTCTGGATGCTATAGGTTATTGGAGTGATTATGGGGTTGTGTAGTTTGTTGTGGTTGTCTGGATGCTATTGGTTATTGGAGTGATTATGGGGTTGTGTAGTTTGTGTTGTGGTTGTCTGGATGCTATAGGTTATTGGAGTGATTATGGGGTTGTGTAGTTTGTTGTAGTTGTCTGGATGCTATAGGTTATTGGAGTGATTATGGGGTTGTGTAGTTTGTTGTGGTTGTCTGGATGCTATAGGTTATTGGAGTGATTATGGGGTTGTGTAGTTTGTTGTGGTTGTCTGGATGCTATAGGTTATTGGAGTGATTATGGGGTTGTGTAGTTTGTTGTGGTTGTCTGGATGCTATTGGTTATTGGAGTGATTATGGGGTTGTGTAGTTTGTGTTGTGGTTGTCTGGATGCTATAGGTTATTGGAGTGATTATGGGGTTGTGTAGTTTGTTGTAGTTGTCTGGATGCTATAGGTTATTGGAGTGATTATGGGGTTGTGTAGTTTGTTGTGGTTGTCTGGATGCTATAGGTTATTGGAGTGATTATGGGGTTGTGTAGTTTGTTGTGGTTGTCTGGATGCTATAGGTTATTGGAGTGATTATGGGGTTGTGTAGTTTGTTGTGGTTGTCTGGATGCTATAGGTTATTGGAGTGATTATGGGGTTGTGTAGTTTGTGTTGTGGTTGTCTGTCTCTTGTGGTTCAGTGTGTTAGCGTGTTATGTGAGAGCTCCGGACTGACGGCCGTGGGAAGTCGCCATCCAACAGATTAGGCTCTTTCTTACACACACGCACACACACACACACACACAAACTGGGCTGTGAACAGAGGCAGTACTCAGGTTACCTGCTGCGGAGGGAGGAAAACAAGCCTTCTCCAGTCCAGCTAGTGATCAGAGAACAGTAACACAGCTCCAACAGAGAGAAGCATCACTGATATCGTCTCTCACACTGGTGTGTTTATGGCTAGACAGTTATCTTTACTGAAGTATTTTGACCAGAGAGTCAAAGTAGAGTTTGTCCCTCTCAGTTAAAGTTCCTCAGACGTTCACGTCCCCGCAGGAGGCATTTTGCCTTTTGGTAAGCCGTCATTGTAAATCAGAATTTGTTCTTAACTGACTTGCCAGGTTAAATATCAAAATGAATCTCTCCAGCACATTAACTGCATGACTATTGAATGACCTGTTTTTGTTGTTGTGGCTTTAATAATCATTTTAAAATTCACTAAAGGTTTCACCACAAACTTTTGTCATCGTTGCCTGGTTTTCCTGACTAAGCCCAAAACAGTTCTTTTCATTTCCAGTTGTAGTCTGAAATTAGAATAGGAAGCAGACTAAGGACCATGATGTAACACAGGGAAAGCAGACAGAATCATCATAAACTATTTAAGAAATTCATTAAGTGTACATGTGCAAAGATAACACCTCTCTCTCTCTGTCTCTCTCTCCAGTTCTTCCTGTGTGCGGTGTACGTGCCCATGTGTACAGACAAGGTTCCCATACCCATCGGGCCGTGTGGCAGCATGTGTCTGTCTGTCAAGAGGAAGTGTCTGCCAGTCCTAATAGAGTTTGGCTTCGTCTGGCCAGAGCTGCTCAACTGCAGCCTGTTCCCCCCTCAGAATGACCACAACCACATGTGTATGGAGGGTCCAGGGGACGAGGACGCCCCCTACCACCCCGTCCGGCCCCTGCCCCCCCAGGAGGAGGAGTGCCAGGCCCTGGGGGCCGGGCCAGACCAGTATGCCTGGGTGAGGCGGAGCCACAGCTGTGCACTGCAGTGTGGGTATGACGCGGGGCTGTACCGGCGCGGGGCCAAGGTGTTTACAGACGTGTGGATGGCAGTGTGGGCAGTGTTGTGTTTCCTCTCTACCACCCTGACCGTCCTCACCTTCCTCCTGGACTCAACACGTTTCTCCTACCCCGAGAGACCCATCATCTTCCTCTCCATGTGCTCCAACCTCTACAGCGTGGCCTACCTGGTGAGGACATAGGACTTAGAGCAGGGGTAGGCAGCCCTGGTACTGGAGTGTTGCAGGGGTGCTGAATATAGGCAACCACTGAACTGATCAATTAGTTCTGTTGGTCTGGTGTGGTGCTTAGTTTGAACAGAATCCAGCAGTACCTGCGGCAGTCCAGGAACAGGGTTGCCAACCCCTGACTTAGATGATTAAAATCAGTTTTAAAGCCCTGGGCTGTTCCTCAATAGTTTAAACTAGCCTCCTCTTCTCCATCATCACTAATATGAGAGGTGGAAGCCGTTTGTTGTAAGCCTGTCCAGTCCTTTCAGCTACCAGTAGTGATGAGGAATGTAGATAATCAAATGTATTTATGAAGCCCTTCTTATATCAGCCAATGTCACAAAGTGCCCTACTGAAACCCAGCCTAAAACGCCAAACAGCAAGCAATGCAGGTGTAGAAGCACGGTGGCTAGGAAAAACTCCCTAGAAAGGCCAGAACCTAGGAAGAAACCTAGAGAGGAACCAGCCTCTGAGGGGTGGTCAGTCCTCTTCTGGCTGTGCCAGGTGGAGATTATAACAGAACATGGCCAAAATGTTCAAACGTTCATAGATGACCAGCAGGGTCAGATAATAATAATCACAGTGGTTGTAGAGGGTGCAACATGCTAGAGTATGTAGACCCAGCCCTGGTCTCCTGGATGACCCCTGGTCTCCTGGATGACCCCTGGTCTTCTGGATGACCGGATGACTCCTGGATTACCTGATCCATGTCTAACCCAGTGTCTGTCTGTCTCCCTGTAGGTGCGCCTGACTCTGGGTCGGGAGCGTGTATCCTGTGATCTGGAGGAGGCAGCAGTACCTGTTCTGGTACAGGAGGGGTTAAAGAGTACCGGCTGTGCTATCGTCTTCCTCCTGCTCTACTTCTTTGGCATGGCCTCCTCGCTGTGGTGGGGGCACACACACACACACACACACACACACACACACACACACACACTGGCCAAAAGTATTACACTCTAAGGAATAGATTTGAATGAAACCGTTAGAATAGTCGACTCCCAGCTCTCTACCTGTCTCTCACTCTCTGTCTCCTCCCAGGTGGGTGATTCTGACTCTGACCTGGTTCCTGGCTGCAGGGTTAAAGTGGGGTCACGAGGCCATCGAGATGCATAGCTCCTACTTCCACATAGCAGCCTGGGCCATCCCCGCCGTCAAGACCATCGTCATCCTCATCATGCGACTAGTAGATGCTGATGACCTCACGGGGCTTTGCTACGTGGGTAACCTACAGCAAGAGGCCCTGACGGGCTTCGTGGTCGCCCCGCTCGCCACCTACCTCCTCATCGGGACACTGTTCATCTGCGCCGGCCTGGTTGCCCTGTTTAAGATCCGCTCCAACCTGCAGAAGGACGGGGCCAAGACAGACAAGCTGGAGCGTCTGATGGTGAAGATCGGGGTGTTCTCTGTGCTGTACATGGTACCTGCGTCCACTGTGATAGGCTGCTACCTCTACCAGCTGTCCCACTGGGGGGACTTCAGGGCCAGTGCCAGGGACTCATACGTGGCAGCAGAGATGCTGAGGATCTTTATGTCTCTGCTGGTGGGCATCACGTCGGGCATGTGGATCTGGTCGGCCAAAACCCTCCACACCTGGAAACGGTGCTCTGCCCGACTGTGGAGGGACGGCCGGGCAGGGAGGGGCAAGCGGGCACCGGGGGACAGCTGGATAAAACCTGGTAAGGGCAATGAGACAGTGGTGTGAGTAGAGAGGGAGAGAGAGGGGAAGTTAGGTTTATAAAGCAAACCTGCCCCCAAACCCACTGCTAGATCCACTACCTGATGGAGAGAGAGATAGAGAAGAACAAATAAGATAAATAGCCCCACTAAGCAGACAGCGGTTTCCTATGCCCACTTTGTCTGTGGTTCTCTCCCCCTACAGACTAACCCACTGCCAGAGAAGAGACTGCCCCTGTAGCCTACAGCAGGCTCTGGGCTGATCTATAGAACCTTCTGACTTTAGAGAGTTGTTTTCAAGGTTGAATTTACACTGGAGAGTCATGGTCCAGATGATGTACAGATCTGAACTACAGCCACACTGAAATGCACTGTGACTAGCTGATGTAGCTTGGTTAACATGCCTTATGAGGAACGGGAGGCTGGGCTGCCCAGCCAGCCACACTCTGCAAAGGCACCTGGGATTTGTAGTGACTAGACTCTATGGTGCTGCAGCTAAGGCACTTGGGAAACGTAGGCCTGTGTCCTTTACCTCAGTCCTCATCGAGCAGCACAGCTGAGCTCCACGCAGTCTTAACGAGGAAACAGACACTCAACTATGAACTCTGAACTTTAACCCATGACCTTCTCCAGTCACTCATGGAACCCTTAGGAATGGCGGTCAGTAATGAACTGTTGTAAGGTTCTTTCTTTTTTACCGGTGATAGAAGGAAATGAAGGGTTATTATGAATGATGCTAGACAATCAACCCCCAAAATACATTATACAAAAGCTGTAATACACCAACAGAGAAACACACACACACACACAGGGAGTACACACACACACACACAGGGAGCCAAACTGATACAGTCTGTACAGTTGCACCCTTGTGCAATCCATTGCCATCAAATATGATGCATCAGCTGAGTTATTATTGCATTAAGCTGCAACCATCAATAGACAGTCAACACAACACACACAGCAGAGAGACAGTCAAACACAGAGAGACAGTCAAACACAGAGAGACAGTCAAACACAGAGAGACAGCAGAGAGACAGTCAAACACAGAGAGACAGTCAAACACAGAGACAGCAGAGAGACAGAGGGACTCTACTCTGTTTACTGCAGCCTGTCTCTCTACTCTACTCTTACTGCAGCCTGTCTCTCTACTCTACTCTGTTTACTGCAGCCTGTCTCTACTCTACTCTGTTTACTGCAGCCTGTCTCTACTCTACTCTGTTTACTGCAGCCTGTCTCTACTCTACTCTGTTTACTGCAGCCTGTCTCTCTACTCTACTCTGTTAACTGCAGCCTGTCTCTACTCTGTTTACTGCAGCCTGTCTCTCTACTCTACTCTGTTTACTGCAGCCTGTCTCTCTACTGTGTTGCCAGTCTATACCGGACAAGTCCTCTGTTTCTGTGAGTCTGAATGTATAACACTCTGGTTAATAGATCTCAAATGCAACCTTATCATTCCCCATATAGTGATCAAGTCAAACACTATGAGGAATAGGGTGTGGTTTGGGAAGTGCCTTTTTGAAGTGTGATTTCTTAACCTTAAATGAACTATTTTGTAAAGAGAAACAGGTGTTTGATGTCTTTTAATGTATTATAAGAAATGCTAATTTATCTTTGTAAAAAAAAAAAAACTAAAAACATGTTTATAAAAAAAAATACTTTTGTATCAGAAGAAGGAAAAATAAAAACGTTTTGGTTTTAAAATGTGCTCTACTTGTATTTATTGTGTGTGTGAATTAATGTTGGCCAATTAGTAAACAGATTAGAACCTTTGTAATATATTACATCTGGATTTCATCAGTACTACATCAAGTCAAACTCGAAACTGGATTTAAAATAAACTCAAAGTTCAGATTTACAGGATAAAATGGACCATGCGTGCATTTCCTGATGCCTCATCCACTGCTATGAACTTCGTGGTTTGTTACTGTAATGAACTGTCCAATGCTGCTCTCTAGAGCTTCAGTGCTGTAATGACACCCTAAAGCCTGTCCTCTGTGAGACCAACTATAGTATAAACACAATTGGCCTGAAAGAAACAATTTGGCGACAATCACATTCACTGGCTCTAAACTAAAACGTAACATTTCCACCTGCAACTAGTGCCAAATGTAAATTACATACTAATTGTAGCAAAGAAATAGTAATCCGTGAGAGTAAAACACAATTTTTGCTGCATGACCGTTCGCTAGATTGACAACAAAAAACATTGTTGGCCAAAACATTATCAAAGCAAAACTTTGTCACATCCTTGCAACTGATGTTTAGTGGATTATGATCAGATAAGAAGCAGTACTGAGCCATTTTAGGCACATCTAAGCCATATCTTTAAAAAATTATAATTATAGCTGAAAGGCCTACAATTAACTCACACACGCTCACAACAAACCTGCATGATGAGTATTTCAGGTGCAGCAACATACATCCCATCTAGCACATTTGGCTCCTTGGAAGTTGTGGGGAACATACATGTTTGGTTTCCCATTGGATCTGGGAACGAAGCCATACATTTCCTCCCATTTTGAGAATGGAAGTGAACATTTCTGGGAATGTTAATTATTCGTTTGCAGGTTCTGATTCCATGTTTCTATGGTTCCTTGAAAGTCTTCCTATGAGGTTTTATTAACGTTCCCTGAATGGAAATTATAGGTTATTTGAAAGTAATTAAACAACGTTCTGAGAATATGTTTCAATAAGACTTTTAATAACACTGCTAGCTTAGTTAGGGTTACCTGTTTTGAACAGCAAACACAGATCTGACACATGGAAATTCCTTTGCTTGGGCATTAATCATGCAAACACGTTTCGTTTTTTTATTGTGGCACGGTGTCAGTGAGATTCAAACCTATGATCTTCTGCCCATTAAATTAGTCTACTGCGCCACCACGATGGAGCAGGCGTGCTATTTAAAAACAAACTCATTTTCATTTTAGTTTATTCAAACAGACCCTATTTCAAAGGAAACAGGCGCTCATTAAGATCAGTAGTATGCGCAGACAACACACCTGAACACACTTAACAAGATCGAGGATAGAGAGAGTTTTGTTGATGCTGAGAACGGAATGTATATATATATTTTTTTATTTTACCTTTATTTAACTAGGCAAGTCAGTTAAGAACAAATTCTTATTTTCAATGACGGCCTAGGAACAGTGGGTTAACTGCCTTGTTCAGGGGCAGAACGACAGATTTTTACCTTCTCAGCTCTGGGATTTTATCTTGCAACCTTTCGGTTACTAGTCCAACGCTCTAACCACTAGGCTATATGTTTTTAAACAACATTCTTTAAACATTAATGTTTTCTTGTGGATGTTATGAAAAGAAAATGTCATGTTCTGAGAACATGACTTTCAATAGAACCATGAGGAAACCACCCTTTCACCAAGCTCTAAGAAACAAATGGTTCTCAGAATGTTATATGCCAGCTGGGATGGAACAAAAATAGGCCTACATTAAGAGACCTGATTATCTCTCTCTCTCTCTCTCTCTCTCTCTCTCTCTCTCTCTCTCTCTCTCTCTCTCTCTCTCTCTCTCTCTCTCTCACTTTTCCAGTGGATGTAAGTAATTTATTAAATTACCCTCTATCCTTTAACAGGAAGTCAGTTACAAAATAACAATGTTAAAGCTGTGTGTCTGAACCATGATTCAGCGGATCACTTTGTGTGTGTGTTTGTATGTGCATGTTTGTGCGTGCGTGTGTGTGTGTGAACAGGCATGATCTAAATCCATAGGTTAGATTACCTTCCTGTAATATAGTGTCTGAACTGAGTATTTGTTGAAGAGCTCAGTCAAAAGCCTGGGGGGAGCCGGAGGTGACAGCGTCTTTCTATCGCTTCCAGATGTGCACATTCACATCTTTTAATGGTAGTGAGAGTGTGTGTGTATATGTGTGTTGTGTGTCGTAGGCAGGAGGTCTTCATCGGGGAGGAAAAGCTATGTTCATTCCACTGGGAAGATTTTTTTAACCTCCAGTAAAATTCCTATCTGATATTCCTGGGAATGCAGAGGGATTATCAGAGCAGTACTCCCATGTCCACCCTGAATACTGCAGAGCTCAGAGACCTGCTCTCTGTTTTATGTGTGTGTGTGTGTGTGTGTGTGTGTGTGTGTGTGTGTGTGTGTGTGTGTGTGTGTGTGTGTGTGTGTGTGTGTGTGTGTGTGTGTGTGTGTGTGTGTGTGTGTGTGTGTGTGTGTGTGTGTGTGTGTGAGGTGAAGTTAGTTTGATGACGTGGAGCTGATTTACTCCATCTCTCAGTGACAGAAGGTCCCCATGATCATAACTTCCTGGGCTTCAGGTGGAAGGCCAATGGAAAATTAGACACTTGTGCTGCAGGCTTTGGAGTCTGGTCATACTGGCCGGACCTCAATGATCTCTGCAACCGGACTGGAGTGGAGCTCAGGTGGACACGGACTGATAGGCAAACTGAGTCAGTGACTGCTTCTGATGCAGTTGTGGCAGATCTCAGTGTTGTTGTGGAGGTTTCAGTCACCCGGGATCAGACGGAAGCAGCTACTGACCATTCTGTCTCCCCGCTACTGACCACTCTGTCTCCCAGCTACTGACCATTCTGTCTCCCAGCTACTGACCATTCTGTCTCCCAGCTACTGACCATTCTGTCTCCCAGCTACTGACCACTCTGTCTCCCAGCTACTGACCATTCTGTCTCCCAGCTACTGACCATTCTGTCTCCCAGCTACTGACCACTCTGTCTCCCAGCTACTGACCATTCTGTCTCCCAGCTACTGACCACTCTGTCTCCCAGCTACTGACCATTCTGTCTCCCAGCTACTGACCATTCTGTCTCCCAGCTACTGACCCCTCTGTCTCCCAGCTACTGACCATTCTGTCTCCCAGCTACTGACCATTCTGTCTCCCAGCTACTGACCACTCTGTCTCCCAGCTACTGACCATTCTGTCTCCCAGCTACTGACCATTCTGTCTCCCAGCTACTGACCACTCTGTCTCCCAGCTACTGACCATTCTGTCTCCCAGCTACTGACCATTCTGTCTCCCAGCTACTGACCACTCTGTCTCCCAGCTACTGACCATTCTGTCTCCAAGCTACTGACCATTCTGTCTCCCAGCTACTGACCACTCTGTCTCCCAGCTACTGACCATTCTGTCTCCCAGCTACTGACCATTCTGTCTCCCAGCTACTGACCACTCTGTCTCCCAGCTACTGACCACTCTGTCTCCCAGCTACTGACCACTCCGTCTCTCAGCTACTGACCACTCTGTCTCCCAGCTACTGACCACTCTGTCTCCCAGCTACTGACCACTCTGTCTCCCAGCTACTGACCATTCTGTCTCCCAGCTACTGACCACTCTGTCTCCCAGCTACTGACCCCTCCGTCTCCCAGCTACTGACCACTCTGTCTCCCAGCTACTGACCATTCTGTCTCCCAGCTACTGACCATTCTGTCTCCCAGCTACTGACCCCTCCGTCTCCCAGCTACTGACCACTCTGTCTCTCAGCTACTGACCACTCTGTCTCCCAGCTACTGACCATTCTGTCTCCCAGCTACTGACCACTCTGTCTCCCAGCTACTGACCATTCTGTCTCCCAGCTACTGACCACTCTGTCTCCCAGCTACTGACCACTCTGTCTCTCAGCTACTGACCACTCTGTCTCCCAGCTACTGACCACTCTGTCTCCCAGCTACTGACCATTCTGTCTCCCAGCTACTGACCACTCTGTCTCCCAGCTACTGACCATTCTGTCTCCCAGCTACTGACCACTCTGTCTCCCAGCTACTGACCATTCTGTCTCCCAGCTACTGACCACTCTGTCTCCCAGCTACTGACCACTCTGTCTCCCAGCTACTGACCATTCTGTCTCACAGCTACTGACCACTCTGTCTCCCAGCTACTGACCATTCTGTCTCCCAGCTACTGACCCCTCTGTCTCCCAGCTACTGACCACTCTGTCTCTCAGCTACTGACCACTCTGTCTCCCAGCTACTGACCACTCTGTCTCCCAGCTACTGACCACTCTGTCTCCCAGCTACTGACCATTCTGTCTCCCAGCTACTGACCACTCTGTCTCCCAGCTACTGACCACTCTGTCTCCCAGCTACTGACCACTCTGTCTCCCAGCTACTGACCATTCTGTCTCACAGCTACTGACCACTCTGTCTCCCAGCTACTGACCATTCTGTCTCCCAGCTACTGACCCCTCTGTCTCCCAGCTACTGACCACTCTGTCTCTCAGCTACTGACCACTCTGTCTCCCAGCTACTGACCACTCTGTCTCCCAGCTACTGACCACTCTGTCTCCCAGCTACTGACCATTCTGTCTCCCAGCTACTGACCACTCTGTCTCCCAGCTACTGACCATTCTGTCTCCCAGCTACTGACCATTCTGTCTCCCAGCTACTGACCACTCTGTCTCCCAGCTACTGACCACTCTGTCTCCCAGCTACTGACCACTCTGTCTCTCAGCTACTGACCACTCTGTCTCCCAGCTACTGACCACTCCATCTCTCAGCTACTGACCACTCTGCCTCCCAGCTACTGACCATTCTGTCTCCCAGCTACTGACCACTCTGTCTCCCAGCTACTGACCACTCTGTCTCCCAGCTACTGACCACTCCGTCTCTCAGCTACTGACCACTCTGTCTCCCAGCTACTGACCACTCTGTCTCCCAGCTACTGACCACTCTGTCTCCCAGCTACTGACCACTCTGTCTCCCAGCTACTGACCATTCTGTCTCACAGCTACTGACCACTCTGTCTCCCAGCTACTGACCATTCTGTCTCCCAGCTACTGACCCCTCTGTCTCCCAGCTACTGACCACTCTGTCTCTCAGCTACTGACCACTCTGTCTCCCAGCTACTGACCACTCTGTCTCCCAGCTACTGACCACTCTGTCTCCCAGCTACTGACCATTCTGTCTCCCAGCTACTGACCACTCTGTCTCCCAGCTACTGACCATTCTGTCTCCCAGCTACTGACCATTCTGTCTCCCAGCTACTGACCACTCTGTCTCCCAGCTACTGACCACTCTGTCTCCCAGCTACTGACCACTCTGTCTCTCAGCTACTGACCACTCTGTCTCCCAGCTACTGACCACTCCATCTCTCAGCTACTGACCACTCTGCCTCTCAGCTACTGACCACTCTGGAAGCTGGTTTGATGGTGATGTGTTTTCCTATGGGCCAAATACACCAGATATTGTTGTTGTACAAGGGGAAGCTGGTTTGATGTTGATGTGTTTTCCTGTGGGCCCAATACACCAGATATTGTTGTTGTACGAGGGGAAGCTGGTTTGATGGTGATGTGTTTTCCTGTGGGCCAAATACACCAGATATTGTTGTTGTACAGGGGAAGCTGGTTTGATGATGATGTGTTTTCTTGTGGGCCAAATACACCAGATATTGTTGTTGTGGAGGGAGGCCAGGGGGAGGAGCTCATTTTGAAAGTGGGGTGCTCATTGGTCGGCTACATGGAGCAGGCCTTTACAGAGAATCTGCTTCAGGAGCAGCCCCTCGTGGCATGCTGGGAAATCCTTGGGTGTAGGTTCAAGCTGGTGGCACTGATATTTGGCAGTCGCGGCCACGTACAAAGCCTTGCCGTCCGTGGTATTTAGTGTGTTTGTGTGTGTGTGCGTCTGGGTGTGCGTGCGTCTGGGTGTGCGCGCGTCTGGGTGTGCGCGCGCGTCTGGGTGTGCGTCTGGGTGTGCGTCTGGGTGTGCGCGCGTCTGGGTGTGCGTCTGGGTGTGCGTCTGGGTGTGCGCGCGTCTGGGTGTGCGTCTGGGTGTGCGTGCGTCTGGGTGTGCGCGCGTCTGGGTGTGCGCGCGTCTGGGTGTGCGTGCGTCTGGGTGTGTGTCTGGGTGTGTGTGCATCTGGGTGTGTGTGCGTCTGGGTGTGTGTGTGTGTGTGTGTGCGTCTGGGTGTGTGTGCGTCTGGGTGTGTGTCTGGGTGTGTGTGCGTCTGGGTGTGTGTGTGTCTGGGTGTGTATCTGGGTGTGTGTCTGGGTGTGTGTCTGGGTGTGTGTGCGTCTGGGTGTGTGTCTGGGTGTGTGTGCGTCTGGGTGTGTGTGCGTCTGGGTGTGTGTGCGTCTGGGTGGGTGTGCGCTCACACACCTGCGTGCCTGTTCCGATTCTGGCTGGGTGAGGTTTAAACTATTTTCCCACAATGCTCAGTCCCTTTCCTGTTTGGACAGATGAGCTAAATAGCCACAAGGGGCCCACCTTCATGGATATAAAAGCATTAGATTAATGGAAGCATGGTGTGAGTCTCCACCATGTATCTTGTGTAGCCTCAGCAGCAGTGTTAGCGGGGTGATGTGTAGCTTTAGTGATTCTCTCTCTCTCATTATTACAGAACTCTCTGGTATACTGTATGTTTATCTCACAACACTTAAACTACTGACGCTATGAGTCACCGGTAATCCCTGGCCGTTGAGATCTGACAATATATGGAGAAAGAGCAGGTTTGACTTTGAAATTAGACGTCGGGAAATGCCTTCAAAAACCGGCCACCAGGGACAACAGTGAGATAACTATTACCATCAAGAATGCTTGGGTTCTCTAAAGCATTGTGGACTGGGGGGCTGGTGGATGGGCATGATTCCAGATCTGAAGGTTGTATGTTCAATCCCTATGGAAGATTCTTGTTTACACACCTTAACCCATTTGGAATGTCTAAACTTTATATTTTAACCCTAACCTTAAAGGGACATTTCACAAGAAACGGCATATTCATCATCTCCAGCACCCACCCCAACATCAACATACTGGATGTGCAATGCCTACTCATAATTGGTTAAAATCAAATGATGCAAACCGATGATGTCATTAGAAACGCTTATCTATTTGACTAAAGAACCATGGAAACGTGGTGGTGTTGGAGATGACCAATACGAAGTTGAAATGTTTTTACATTTCTCTTTAACCCTTAACTTTGAATTTTGACAACGATGTTGAGCAGGAGGAGTCAACCCAGGGTGTCAAGAATACTTAGAAATTGACGTTTGGAGCAACTTCAAATCTGATGTTTGGAGAAACGGGAATAAACGTCAGAATCTGAAGTCAAATTGTGTGAGATCGTTGGAGAGAGAACAATAACAAGATAGAAGGAGGAGGAGAAAGGGAGGGAGAGTATTATTCACCCTCCACAAGCATCAGAGGTTCAGAATGGTCTCTCTCTCTCTCTCTCTCTCTCTCTCTCTCTCTCTCTCTCTCTCTCTCTCTCTCTCTCTCTCTCTCTCTGAACAAAAGCACCAATTTATATTCATTTGGAAAAACACAAATAAATAATCACAAAACTATATAAATATAAAAATATAGACAAATAGCAACGACAAATAGAAAATAATTGTAGTATATAAATACAAATAAAAAAGACAATTGAATTGTTACACTATTACCCTACTGCTACAAATAACACACAAATACAACTAAATTGCACAAATCCTATATCACAAAAATACACAAATAGAATAACACACTTATAAAGAAGAGAACCTGATTATTACACTATTGCACTTCAAACAAGAAACACACAAACTCAATTGCACAACTGCCATCTAAACCCTGACCTTTCTTGCCTTCCTTGATGCAAAGTCATCAATTACATCATCATAAGAAATCTGCCCAGCAATTGCATGGTTAATACTGATGACAGCAAGGCTACTAAGGCGTTCCTGTGACATGGTGGACCTCAGGTAGGATTTGATGAGCTTCAGCTTTGAAAAGCTCCTCTCTGCTTCAGCTACGGTCACTGGAAGAGTGAGACAAATTCTGAGAGCTCCCTTTCGTGTATAACTATCAGTAGCTCAAGCAGGTTCATAGTCTTCGATGGCAAGTCAGGCAAGTTGTTCAGTTCCTGTGCAAGCTCTCTGCCATCCAAGTCTGAGTGTTCTTTATAGGGCAGTGTCATACTAAGGGCCTCACAGTGTTCTGTCAGCTGTTTGTGCAGTCATAAAGCCTGTTGCCCTGTAGTCACTGAGACCTCTCTCTGTCTTTCTGAGAAGACTGATTGCAACATCCACATGCATACTGGGAGACTGCATCATCTGGCTCAAGATGTCATAGCACACCACTGTACAGATGCTGAAGCGGTATGATCCCACCTCCTCTGACAAGGACTGGGCCTCAGTCTTTATCACAGGGTCTTTGGTTTGATCCCTCACCTCTCTCCCCGCTGCTGCCTGATACCTCAGAGGCTCGACACTCTTAACTTTCCTCTCCCACCTTGTCTCAGTCCACATCTTCAAAGTGATGTCCACATGTTTTTTTCAGGATGGCCCATCGCTGTGTGGGGGCTGAGAACAAGGTGTACAGTTTGTGTAACCTGTGGCATCGACAGAACTTTTAGCAGCATCAGTCACAACCAGGTTCAATGTGTGAGCCCCACATGGCATAAATGGAGCTCTTGGATTCGTTTCCAGGAGTATGGCTTGGACACCTTTGTTTTTGCCTCTCATGTTGGCCCCATTATCGTAAGAGTGTCCTCTGCAGTCCTCAAATGAATGTTTAATTCCTCTAATCTTTTGAGAATCAGGGATGCCAAATGTTGGCCCGTGGACTCCTCTGCCTCCAAAAACCCCATAAAATGTTCCTTTATTTGGGCTCCTCTGTAACGATGTACGCTGAGAGTCGGGAAGTTCAGGGAGTGAAAACATTTAATTAATACAGTGAGGGAAAAGATTATTTGATCCCCTGCTGATTTTGTACGTTTGCCCACTGACAAAGAAATGATCCGTCTATAATTTTAATAGTAGGTTTATTTGAACAGTGAGAGACATACTAACAACAAAAAATCCAGAAAAATGCATGTGAAACATGTTATAAAATTATTTGCATTTTAATGAGGGAAATAAGTATTTGACTCCCTCTCAAACAGAAAGATTTCTGGCTCCCAGGTGTCTTTTATACAGGTAACGAGCTGAGATTAGGAGCACACTCTTAAAGGGAGTGCTCCTAATCTGACCTTGTTACCTGTATCAAAGACACCTGTCCACAGAAGCAATCAATCAATCAGATTCCAAACTCTCCACCATGGCCAAGACCAAAGAGCTCTCCAAGGATGTCAGGGACAAGATTGTAGACATACACAAGGCTGGATTGGGCTACAAGACCATTGCCAAGCATCTTCGTGAGAAGGTGACAACAGTTGTTGCGATTATTCGCAAATGGAAGAAACACAAAAGAACTGTCAATCTCCCTCGGCCTGGGGCTCCATGCAAGATCTCACCTCGTGGAGTTGCAATGATCATGAGAATGGCGAGGAATCAGCCCAGAACTACACGGGAGGATCTTGTCAATGATCTCAAGGCAGCTGGGACCATAGTCACCAAGAAAACAATTGGTAACACACTATGCCGTGAAGGACTGAAATCCTGCAGCGCCATAAGGTCCCCTGCTCAAGAGAGCACATATACATGCCCGTCTGAAGTTTGCCAATGAACATCTGAATGATTCAGAGGACAACTGAGTGAAAGTGTTGTTGTCAGATGAGACCAAAATGGAGCTCTTTGGCATCAACTCAACTCGCCGTGTTTGGAGGAGGAATGCTGCCTATGACCCCAAGAACACCATCCCCACTGTCAAACATGGAGGTGGAAACATTATGCTTTGGGGGTGTTTTTCTGCTAAGGGGACAGGACAACTTCACCGCATCAAAGGGACGATGGACGGGGCCATGTACCGTCAAATCTTGGGTGAGAACCTCCTTCCCTCAGCCAGGGCATTGAAAATGGGTCGTGGATGGGTATTCCAGCATGACAATGACCCAAAACACACAGCCAAGGCAACAAAGGAGTGGCTCAAGAAGAAGCACATTAAGGTCCTGGAGTGGCCTAGCCAGTCTCCAGACCTTAATCCCATAGAAAATCTGTGGAGGGAGCTGAAGTTTCGAGTTGCCAAACGTCAGCCACGAAACCTTAATGACTTGGAGAAGATCTGCAAAGAGGAGTGGGACAAAATCCCTCCTGAGATGTGTGCAAACCTGGTGGCCAACTACAAGAAACGTCTGACCTCTGTGATTGCCAACAAGAGTTTTGCCACCAAGTACTAAGTCATGTTTTGCAGAGGGTCAAATACTTATTTCCCTCATTAAAATGCAAATCAATTTATAACATTTTTCATATGCGTTTTTCTGGATTTTTTTGTTGTTATTCTGTCTCTCACTGTTCAAATAAACCTACCATTAAAATTATAGACTGATCATTTCTTTGTCAGTGGGCAAACGTACAAAATCAGCAGGGGATCAAATACTTTTTTCCCTCACTGTAAATGAACAAAACAAGAAACACGAACAGCGCACTGACATGAAACAGAAACAGCAACAATGACGCCTGGGGAAGGAACCAAAGGGAGTGACATATAAAGGGCAGGTAATCAAGGAGGTGATGGAGTCCAGGTGAGTGTCAGGTGTGCGCCATAAACGAGCAGCCTGAGAGGGAGCACACATGATATCCTCCTTCAGTGGCACAATTCTAATCACAACTGACAACTGTTCAGTGTGGCTGACATCTGAGGTGCAATCTAGAATGATAGAGAAGAATTTTGACAGCTTGATGTCACTCACCATTATTGAAATGACCTTGCTGCTCAACAAATCACTGTGGCCAAGGTAGCTGGTGGTGTGACTCAAGGTCCCTTTTTGGACACGGTTAAGGTGCTCTTTCATGACTGGATCAAATTGTGCCACCAGTTCAACCTCTTTGAGGAAATGTCCATTTGATGGAGAGTACAGTGTTTCTGTGTGTCCCCTTAGTGCCAGATTTCTAATTGCCAGAGACTGCACAATAGCGATCAGACGTGTCAACACTTCTCTCCATCTTATCCTTTCAGCCTCCATCTCATGCTTATCAATTGTTTCCTCTTTTTTATCCTCATTGACATTTCTTTCCTTGTTTTCATGCAGTTTTGGTGTTCTGGACTGCTGTCGTGTGAAGTCAGCAAAGAACTTGCATGTTTCCAGTCTGTCAGTCCTGAGTTTGCTAAATACATTTTTTTTTCTTAGAAAAGAATTTGCAGCAGAAGCAGAAGAGGCTGTTGTTTCTTTCAGAATACACCAACCAACTTCTAGGGATTTTTTCACCGCTCACCAAGGTCTTCTTAAAATACTGGTGGTGGCAAATTCTTCCATCACTAGGTGTTACCTCACTTGGTCCTCTGCAAACTAGTTGTGTCCGAACTCTGTCAGTCAGACCTGAAGGCCAGTCAGCAGGGTCTGTAGGCAGTGGTTCATCCTCAGCAGTAGGATTTGGTGGGATGCTGCTACAGGCATTTCCAATGGAGAGCACATGGGCATTAGTTTATATACGTTATTCACAGCATTTATAGTGGTGGAACATATCACATCAATGACGGACTGGCCATTTGGAGCACCAGGAGTTTTCCCGGTGGGCCGCTTGACTATTGGGGCCGATGCAACGCAAAATATGAATAATTTCAGCCCCACCTTAAAAAATAACCAAGTGCTGTGTGTCTGACTGGCCCAGGCGAGTGGGCTGCCGGCCCACGGCCACTGCGGTTGGGTATTACATCTGTCAGCCTCTCTCTCCCAGCCAATTACTTTTGGTCTAGTCCATTCTAACTTTACCTGGGCCCGGCCCCTTTCCCATCTCTGCTAAGTGCTGACATTTGGATAAATACAGAAACAACAAATGTCGGTACATATAAGTGTCTGATATCGGCTGAAAGCTTAAATTGTTGTTAATATAACTGCGTTGTCCAATTTACAATAGCTATTACTGCGAAAAAATGGCATGCTATTGTTTGAGGAGAGCTCCTAACAACAAAACACTTTTTTCAACGCGATAGGTTTGATAACTTCACATCTGAAGGTGAAATGTGTACTTACATTCTGAAATCTTTCTCTGATTTATCATCCAAAGGGTGCCAGAGATAACATGAAGTGTCGTTTTGTTAGATAAAATCCTTTTTTTATATCCTAAAATAGTCCATAAAGCATGCACGATCGATTTTGTATTTTCACTCGTTCAATTTGCGAATAAAGGAATCTGTGAAAATCTCACCTTAAACGTTGTTTCAATGAGTCAAATCAAGTTCGTATCTATTCCTCAGAGATCCTAGAAGGTAACAAGACTTCACTATTTCATTAGGGGTGTAGTATAACCTATAGGACAACATATTTGGTCAGAGAGCGACGCCTTCATGGCATGCCGATCACGTGGGCGGCCATCACTTGAACGACTGTATCTTTGTCAGATAAGCACCAATCGTGGTCAAACAAAGCTAGCCAGATAGCCAATGGGCTGGGCTTTACGGGAGTATCATGTATATGTCGTAAAATGTAGCTACTAACCTTGTACGACAGCATGCCTTTTCATTTTGGGCAAGAATTATATGGATATTCAGAGTTATGAAGTTATGAAAAGTGGTTGTTTTGCAAATGTTGAACTTATAATATGGCAACAAATGCTTGGAAAGCTAAATCAAAGTATACAGATTTGACGATATTCTTGCAGAAAAATTGAATATGAATGTGAATGTCTCCTTCACGATTTGCCCAAATGTACCTGGGGACTTCACACTCAAAGTCTTGTTGTTCAGTCATTCTTCAAGTTATCCATCAGAAACGTCGCACATACACTGCTGCCATCTTGTGGACACTATCAGAATTATAGCAAGAATGATGGCTAGTACTGGGACCTTTGTCTTGCATTTCAAAGATGGTGGTAGAAAAAAGACGGTTGTTTTTTTCCTTGTATTTTCTTCTACAAGATCTATTGTGTTATTATCTGTTACATTCAATTCACATTTCCACACATTTCAAAGTGTTTCCTTTCAAATGGTACCAAGAATATGCATATCCTTGCTTCAGGGCCTAAGCTCCATGCAGTTAGATTTGGGTATGTCATTTAGGGCGAAAATTGAAAAAAAGGGGGCTATGCCTCAGAAGTTAAAATAACAAAATTATTCATTTGCCGCCATTACCAGTCAATCATCTCAGCCTAGTGAGCCTGAAGGCACTGGCAGCAGAGAGGAGAGAGAGCAGCCCATTGAGCCCGGTGATACCAGTTCAACTGTTGAAGGTTTTGCAGCTGAAGGGGTAAGACAGAAGACAATAGGGATAAGATAAGCAATGTTTGGGTTTGGCTAGTTGGCTATTTATCTATATCGGGTGCCTTTTGTTTAAAGAAGCGCTCGTCAATGTCACTTTTCGTGAACCGACCAATCACAGCCTGGATGGGGCGGGAAATTAAAAAAAGGTTGACGTGCTACAGCAAACTTTAAAAATGTTGAACTCATTGTTATGCATGAATGGTTCTGATTATTGACAAGTTAGTACTTAGCAGTAACAAATTAGAGACTAACCACCAATGTAGACCATTTTTCTTGCACAAGGATTTAATGACGAAACAAAACCTACAAAAATTATAAATGTTGGCTGTGTATTTCTTATACTGCTGTATTGTCCAATTGGAATTAATATTATACTAGTGGTATATAGTATACTATTATATGACATTATGAATATACTAACATTATATAATTACTATATTAATATTATACTATTATATTAACGTTATACTTTTTATTTAACATAATATTATACTAATATATTAATTTATACTAATTATTCATCCAGGTTGAGGATAGTGCATCTGCAGTGGACAGATGTAGATTGGGCCAGAGCCAGGATGCCACTGCCACCCCAATTTGTGATTATTTTAAGAGGCTGAAGTCAGGGGACCTAGATGTGTTTTTTAGTTTCCGCTCCCAACAAAAGTGTGAAAAGTCTGTGGTGCAGAAGGTTTTTTTTTGTAAGGATGGGACCAACAGGAAGTGACTGTCTTACAGTGAAGAGAACCATGCTTTATTCTGCTTCATTTGGATGGCATTTGCAAAGCCCACAGAGAACAGCATTTTCATGAACGGAATGGCAGATTGGAAGCATATCCATCAGAGAGTGGAAGAGCCTGAGAAGAGCGTTATCCATAGAGGTTATGCTGGGGCCTACTTTCTAAGGTCCTCCAAAGGTAACGTTGTTAGCCTGTTCATCGTCAGTCAGATGTCTGCTCATAGAGAGCAAGTGTGCAGAGGAAGGCAAGTGCTAGAGCGCATTATAGACGTTGTTAAAGTCATAGGCAAGAGGGGTCTGAGCTACAGAGGCATGCAGTCTGAAGCAGCTTATACGCTAGATGACAGCAGCATTGACCATGGCAACCTTTTAGAGATGATCATTCTGCTGGGAAAGTATGACCTATGTAAGAGCATCTCACTGCCTGCATAAGAGAAAAGCAAAAAAACTGCATGAGTCTGGGTCAAGATGGGGCAGAGGCTCTCTAATCACTCTATTATCAAAGACTACCATGGATAACGTCATTACCACCATCCAACACACAATGCAGGCCACCATAGCAAGTCAAATCCAGGAAGCTGGTATGTTTTCAGTCCAGATTGACACTACGCAGGACATTACAACACAGGATCAATGATCTGTCATAGTCAGATATGTGATGAACGTAATCCATGAGAGGCTTGTGGCTGTGGTGAAATGTGAGGCATCCACTGGACAACAATTTGTCCAGGTACTGAGGGAAGTACTGGAAAACATGAAGCTTGACATCAGCAAGTGCATTGGCAATTCCCCTGATGGAGCCTCCAGTATGCAAGGCCAGTATAAAGGCTTCTCTGCCCTGCTCTCTGCAAAGTCCACCAATCAAGTGCATGTGCGGTGCTATGCACACATTTTGAACCTTGTTTTGGCAGAGACAACAGAGAGTGTCTTGGCAAGTGGGTCACTTTTTTCTCTCATTAACAACATAGCTGTGTTCTTCCGTGAATCCTACCAGAGGATGAACATTTGGGAGAAAGAGAGCAAGGAGAATATTCCTCAGAATATTTCAGGTCACCTCACCAGTCTCAAAATATCTTCAAACAAGTGGAATGGACATTCTGTCTGCGCATCGTATGTTTGTGGAGGAGCAGCTGAAAGGAATGGCAAGAGATTTTGAAAAAGTAATGGCAGCTGCAGACACATTTGTTCAGTGGGCCAACAGGAAGTTGCAGGAACGGGATGAGGAAACAGAACTGGAGTTAGAGACCACTCTGTCAACAAAAAGAGCTCGAAAGAAGAAAACCATGCTTGGAGAGATGGCACAATATGAGACATTTCCTGCATACGGGATTGGTGTCCATAATCAAATTCTGGATACAGTTATAGATAGTGTCCATCTGTGATTTCGGAGTAATGGCACTTTGTATGCCGACATGGCTCTGCTAGACAATAAAAACTGTAGTTAGCTAACATCCAGTGCCAGTGGCCTTCCACAGACAGCCCTTCAAGAACTAAGCAAATGTTTGATCAAATTTGACAGCAGAGCAACGGTGGCCAATTTACAGAGTGAGCTCATGAGTCTGGCAGAACAGTGGACCATGTTAAAACAATCGGGATTTGAAGAATACATAACCAGGACTATGGAGGATCATGAACCTGAAGGAAATTAAGACAAGGTAGAGATGGTGAACAAGAGCTGTTTATCTTGCAAGGACTGTCCAGTGTGTTGCTACCGTATTCTTAGTCAGAACAACCTATTGACCGACGCATACCACATCCTGGGCATTGCTTACAAGTTCCTACTTACCCTGTCATTAACCCAGGTAGCTTGCGAGCTGAGTTTCTCTACTCTGAAATTCATCAAGAGTAGGCTCAGGAGCACTCTATCTCAACAGCACCTGGAGGCTTTTATGCTCATGGCTACTGAGCAAGATGTTTTAATGGCCCTGGACAGTGACCTGGTTATAGATGGCATTGATGAGAGAAGTGAGCTGCTGCGGGAAATTTCTAATTTAAGGAGGTAGGATTTCTTTTTATTTTATTCTATGACTTACCTACTCACTAGTCCTTTCACCAACACATTTCTTCCTGTAATATTTATTTTACTGGTCAGATGGTTCCAGAGATTCTTGCCACCTTGCTGTGGCGTGGGTTGTGGTGTATCGCTGGGGGGGGGTTTTGGTGGGCCGGTCTGAGTCAAAAAGTCCAGGGCCAGTTTTCAAAAGACTCAATATATCACAAAAGATACAAAAATACCAGCATAATATAGACGTCTTTTAAGTTAACCAATCAAACAAGCTGAAAGTTAACCAAATCAATAATGTGCTAGTTAGGTTGCAATCGTTTTGCTGCAGGCTACACACATTTTTATTTATTTTACCTTTATTTAACCAGGTAGGCTAGTTGAGAACAAGTTCTCATTTACAACTGCGACCTGGCCAAGATAAAGCACAGCAGTTTGATACATACAACAACAAAGAGTTACACATGGAATACACAGACATACAGCCAATAATAGAGTAGAAAAATGAAAAAAATATGTCTATATACAGTGAGTGCAAATGAGGTAAGATATGGGAGGTAGGGCAATAAAAAGGCCATGGTGGCGAGGTAATTACAATATAGCAATTAAACACTGGGATGGTAGATGTGCAGAAGATAAATGTGAAAGGCTGGTAAAATCCTGGACCACTGTTATTCCAACTTCCGTGATGCATACAAGGCTATTCTCCGCCCTCCTTTCGGGCAAGTCTGACCATGACTCCATTTTGTTGCTCCCAGCCTACAAACAGAAACTAAAACAGGAAACGCCCGTTCTCAGGTCTGTTCAACGCTGGTCCGACCAATCTGATTCCATGCTTCAAGATTGCTTCGAGCACGTGGACTGGGATATGTTCCGGATAGCATCTGACAACAACATTGATGTATACGCTGATTCGGTGAGCGAGTTTATTAGCAAATGCATTGGTGATGTTGTACCCATAGCAAATATCAAAACCTTCCCCAACCAGAAACCATGGATTGATGGCAGCATTCGCGCAAAACTGAAAGCCGAACCACTGCTTTTAACCAGGTAAAGGCTACCGGAAACATGACTGAATACAAACAGTGCAGCTACTCCCTCCGCAAGGCAATCAAACAAGCTAAGCGTCAATATAGAGACAAAGTAGAGTCACAATTCAATGGCTCAGACACAAGAGGAATGTGGCAGGGTCTACAGTCAATCACGGACTACAAAGAAAACCAGCCCCGTCGCGGACCATGACGTCCCTGCTCCCAGACAAACTAAACAACTTCTTTGCTCGCTTTGAGGACAATACAGTGCCACCGACACGCCCGCTACCAAAACCTGCGGGCTCACCTTCACCGCAGCCAATGTGAGAAAAACATTTAAATGTGTTAACCCTCGCAAGGCTGCCGGCCCAGATGGCATCCCTGGCCGTGTCCTCAGAGCATGCGCAGACCAGCTGGCTGGTGTGTTTACGGACATATTCAATCAGTCCCTATCCCAGTCTGCTGTTCCCACATGCTTCAAGAGGGCCACCATTGTTCCTGTTCCCAAGAAAGCTAAGGTGACTGAGCTAAATGACTATCGCCCGTAGCACTCACTTCCGTCATCATGAAGTGCTTTGAGAGATTAGTCAAGGATCATATCACCTCCATCCTGCCAGACACCCTGGACCCACTCCAATTTGCTTACCGTCCCAATAGGTCCACAGACGACGCAATCGCAATCACACTGCATACTGCCCTAACCCATCTGGACAAGAGGAATACTTATGTAAGAATGCTGTTCATCGACTACAGCTCAGCATTTAACACCATAGTTCCCTCCAAGCTCGTCATTAAGCTCGAGACCCTGGGTCTCGACTCCAGCCCTGTGCAACTGGGTCCTGGACTTCCTGACGGGCCGGTCCCAGGTGGTGAGGGTAGGAAACAACATCTCCACCCCGCTGATCCTCAACACTGGGGCCCCACAAGGGTGCGTTCTCAGCCCTCTCCTGTACTCCCTGTTTACCCATGACTGCGTAGCCAAGCACGCATCCAACTCAATCATCAAGTTTGCTGACGACACTACAGTGGTAGGCTTGATTACCAACAACGACGAGACGGCCTACAGAGAGGAGGTGAGGGCCCTCGGAGTGTGGTGTCAGGAAAATAACCTCTCACTCAATGTCAACAAAACAAAGGAGATGATCGTGGACTTCAGGAAACAGGAGAGGAGCACCCTATCCACATCGAGGGACAGTAGTGGAGAAGGTGGAAAGTTTTAAGTTCCTCGGCGTACACATCACGGACAAACTGAATTGGTCCACCCACACAGACAGCGTGGTAAAGAAGGCGCACAGCGCCTCTTCAACCTCAGGAGGCTGAAGAAATTTGGCTTGTCACCAAAATCACTCACAAACTTTTACAGATGCACAATCGAGAGCATCCTGTCGGGCTGTATCACCGCCTGGTACGGCAACTGCTCCGCCCACAACCGTAAGGCTCTCCAGAGGGTAGTGAGGACTGCACAACGCATCACCGGGTTAAACTACCTGCACTCCAGGACACCTACACCACCCGATGTCACAGAAAGGCCAAAAGATCATCAAGGACAACAACCACCCGAGCCACTGCCTGTTCACCCCGCTATCATCCAGAAGGCGAGGTCAGTACAGGTGCATCAAAGCTGGGACCGAGAGACTGAAAACAGCTTCTACCTCAAGGCCATCAGACTGTTAAACAGCCATCACTAACATTGAGTGGCTGCTGCCAACATACTGACTTAAATCTCTAGCCACTTTATACATAGGAATTGGATGTAACAAATGTATCACTAGCCACTTTAAACAATTTTGTATATAATGTTTACGTATCCGACATACTCATATCAAATGTATACACTGTACTCTAAACCATCTACTGTATCTTGCCTATGCCGTCGGGTCATCGACCCAAATCTCTAGCCACTTTAATAATTATAATTGGATGAAATAATGTATCACTAGCCACTTTAAACAATGCCATTTATATAATGTTTACATATCCTACATTACTCATCTCATATATATGTGTATATACTGTACTCCATACCATCTACTGCATCTTGCCTATGCCGGTCAGCCATCGCTCATCCATATATTTATATGTACATACTCGTATTCATTCCTTTACTCTTGTGTGTATAAGGTAGTTGTTGTGAATTTGTTAGATTACTTGTTAGATACTACTGCATGGTCGGAACTAGAAGCACAAGCATTTCGCTACACTCGCATTAACATCTGCTAACCATGTGTATGTGACAAATAAAATTTGATTTGATTTTGATTTGATTTGAAGTTACTGGGGTGCAAAGGAGCAAGATAAATAAATAAATACAGTATGGGGATGAGGTAGTAGGATGGGCTGTTTACAGATGGGCTATGTGCAGTTGCAGAGATCTGTGAGCTGCACTGACAGCTGGTGCTTAAAGGGATCGGGTATGATTATGAAGCAAAGGCCAGCCAACGAGAGCGTACAGGTCGCAGTGGTGGGTAGTATATGGGGATTTGGTGACAAAGCGGATGGCACTGTGATAGACTGCATCCAATTTGTTGAGTAGAGTGTTGGAGGCTATTTTATAAACGACATTGCCGAAGTCGAGGATTGGTAGGATGGTCAGTTTTACGAGGGTATGTTAGGCAGCATGAGTGAAGGATGCTTTGGATTTTGGATTGGAGATATTTAATGTGAGTCTGGAAGGAGAGTTTACAGTCTAGCCAGATACCTAGGTATTTGTAGTTGTCCACATATTCTAAGTCAGAACCGTCCAGAGTAGTGATGCTGGACGGGCGGGCAGGTGCGGGCAGTGATCAGTTGAAAGGCATGCATTTAGTTTTAATTGCATTTAAGAGCAGTTGGAGGCCACGGGAGGAGAGTTGTATGGCATTGAAGCTCGTCTGGAGGTTAGTTAACACAGTGTCCAAAGAAGGGCCAGAAGTATACAGAATGGTGTCGTCTGCGTAGAGGTGGATCAGAGAATCACCGGCAGCAAGAGCGACATCATTGATGTATACAGAGATAGGAGTCGGCCCGAGAATTGAACCCTGTGGCACCCCCATAGAGATTGACAGAGGTCCGGACAACAGGGCCTTCGATTTAACACACTGAACTCTATCAGAGAAGTAGTTGGTGAACCATGTGAGGCAATCATTTAAGAAACCAAGGCTGTTGAGTCAGCCAATTAGAATGTGGTGATTGACAGAGTCGAAAGCCTTGGCCAGGTCAATGAATACGGCTGCACAGTAATGTCTCTTATCGACACCGGTTATGATATCGTTTAGGACCTTGAGTGTGGCTGAGGTGCACCCATGACCAGCTCTGAAACCAGATTGCATAGCGGAGAAGGTACGGGGGGATTTGAAATGGTCGGTAATCTGTTTGTTAACTTGGCAGGGTAGGATAGATATAGGTCTGTAGCAGTTTGGGTCTAGAGTGTCACCCCCTTTGAAGAGGGGGATGACCGCGGCAGCTTTCCAATCCTTGGGAATCTCAGACGATACGAAAGAGAGGTTGAACAGGCTAGTAATAGGGGTTGCAACAATTTTGGCAGATAATTTTAGAAAGAGAGGGTCCAGATTGTCTAGCCCGGCTGATTTGTAAAGGTCCAGATTTTGCAGCTCTTTCAGAACATCAGCTATCCTGGATTTGGGTGAATGAGAAATGGGGGAGGCTTGGGCGAGATGCTTTGGGGAGTGCAGGGCTGTTGACCGGGGTAGGGGTAGCCAGGTGGAAAGCATGGCCAGCCGTAGAAAAATGCTTATTTAGGTTCTCAATTATAGTGGATTTGTCGGTGGGAACAGTATTGCCTAGCCTCAGTGCAGTGGGCAGCTGGGAGGAGGTGCTCTTATTCTCCATGGACTTTACAGTGTACCAGAACTTTTTAGAGTTTGTGCTACAGGATGCAAAAAAAGCTAGCCTTAGCTTTCCTAACTGCCTGTGTATATTGGTTCCTGGCTTCCCTGAAAAGTTGCATATCGCGTGTGCTATTCGATGCTAATGCAGAACGCCACAGGATGTTTTTGTGCTGGTCAAGGGCAGTCAAGTCTGGAGTGAACCAAGGGCTATATCTGTTCCTGGTTCTACATTTTTTTGAAAGGGGCATGCTTATTTAAGATGGTGAGGAAGACACTCTTAAAGATTGACCAGACATCCTCTACTGACGGGATGAAGTCAATATCCTTCCAGGATACCCAGGCCAGGTCGATTAGAAAGGCCTGCTCGCTGAAGTGTTTTAGGGAGTGTTTGACAGTGATGAGGGGAGGTCGTTTGACCGCAGACCCATTACGGATGCAGGCAATGAGGCAGTGATTGCTGAGATCTTGGTTGAAAACAGCAGAGGTGTATTTAGAGGGCAAGTTGGTTAGGATGATATCTATGAGGGTGCCTGTGTTTACTGATTTGGGGTTGTACCTGGTGGGTTCATTGATAATTTGTGTGAGATTGAGGTTATCACGTTTAGATTGTAGGATGGCCGGGGTGTTAAGCATGTCCCAGTTTAGTTCACTTAGCAGCACGAGCTCTGAAGATAGATGGGGGGCGATCAGTTCACATATGGTGTCAAGGGCATAGCTGGGGGCAGAGGGTGGTCTATAGCAAGCGGCAACGGTGAGAGACTTGTTTCTGGAAAGGTGGATTTTTAAGAGTAGTAGCTCGAATTGTTTGGGTACAGACCTGGATAGTAAGACAGAACTCTGCAGGCTATCTCTGCAGTAGATAGCAACACCGCCCCCTTTGGCAGTTCTATCTTGTCGGAAAATGTTATAGTTAGGGATGGAAATTTCAGGGTTTTTGGTGGTCTTCCTAAACCAGGATTTAGACACTGCTAGGACATCCGGGTTGGCAGAGTGTGCTAGGGCAGTGAATAAAACAAACTTAGGGAGGAGGCTTCTAATGTTAACATGCATGAAACCAAGGCTTTTACGGTTACAGAAGTCAACAAATGATAGCGCCTGGGGAATAGGAGTGGAGCTAGGCACTGCAGGGCCTGGATTAACCTCTACATCACCAGAGGAGGAGTAGGATAAGGGTACGGCTAAAGGCTAAAAGTACTGGTCGTCTGGTATTTTCGGACCAGATAGTGAAAGGAGCAGATTCCTGGGTACGGTAGAATAGATTCAAGGCGAAATGTACAGACAAAGGTATGAAGTCTGTTTTGGCCCCCTCATGTTGTTCCGTCGGCATACGGAAAATATAGTATAGCAAAATAGGTATAGTGGCCAGAGAATTTGTCTGATGGGCCTCGTAAGCTAACAGTCCGATGTGCTCTGGACAGCTAGCGGGCCGTGGCTAGCATGCTAGCAGATGGGCATATGGGGGACATTGCGACGGCGGAGCCAGTTGAGAAAGAACCCCTCCGGCGAATCACGTCGGTGGTCCAGTCGTGATGGGTCGGCGGGGGTCCGGGCCAGTTGGAAAAATATATATTGAAGCCCAAGATGGGCCTAGCAGGCTGGCTCCAGGCTAATTGGTTCTTGCTTCGGGACAAAGACGTTAGCCAAGAGTGGCCACCCGGGTAGCAGCTAGCTAGCTGCAATGACCCAGGTGAATAAAGGTTCAGGGCTTGCGGTAGGAATCTGGAGATGTGGAGAAAAATAGGTCCGTTTTGCTCAGGTTTGAGTCGCGCTGTGCAGACTGGCGAGAGTTGTCTGTGCTAGAGGTAGCTGATGACCGCTAGCAGTGGCTAGCTGACTACTAGCTAGTTAGCTGGCTAGCTTCTGTTCCGGCTCAGAAGACGAATCAGCAGGGTTGCGTGTGGTAAACCAGGACAATTGGCAGAATAGGTATAGTGGCCAAAGAAATTGTCCGATGGGCCTCTTAAGCTAGCAGTCCGATGCGCTCTAGATAGCTAGATAGCTATCGGGCTGCGGTTAGCTAGTAGCCAGTTAGCTGGTAGCCAGTTAGCTTCTGATGGGGTTTCAGATCTTAAGTATAAAATAGCAGATCCGTACCGCATTGTGTGAGGCGGGTTGCAGGAGAGTATATTCAGTCCGTAGATGGAAAGTGATATTAAAATATATAGGAAAAATTTACACGAAAAAACAAGGAAAAGGATGAATAGACGGGACAGGACGGGACAAGACAAAAACAAACGTCCGACTGCCACGCCATCTTGGATTGAAGGTCCCCAAGAAGACAGTGGCATCCATCATTCTTAAATGGAATAAGTTTGGAACCACCAAGTCTCTTCCTAGAGCTGGCCACCCGGCCAAACTGAGCAATCGGGGGAGAAGGGCTTATTATCTTGATGAAACTGTGTGAAATTATATCCAATGTTATGCAAGCTAGTTGGACAGAAAACGTAATATTGACGCCCTATGTGTAATAGCATAGCAAGCAACATAGCAACATAGGCTAACAAACATAAGTGTTATACTAGCCTATATCATTACATTCATAATATTATACTCATAAAGAGATGACATAGCTGCATACCTTTATCTTTTGCACGTTTCTCCTCTTCTTCTTTCCTCTTTTTCCTAAACTGGGCACCTGATGGCTTAGACCTTTTCTTATCCATTTGTGTTGATTTGGCATCAATACATGACCCATCCCCCAACACTGTCAACCAAGAGTCAAGACTAAACCAATTCACCTTTGTGGTGTGCAAACTGGCTTTATATTATACTGAACAATTTCTCACAAACCACCCACTCCGACAAGGTTAATTGACCCACAGTCCCACACGGTGACATGATATCATTGACATGACGTGCAAATGAGCGATAGAAAACCGATCGCGCAAATTCCAAATTTCATTCCACATTTGTTTGTGCAGGCGCCCCGTGAGGCCCCTGGCAAGATGTCGCCCATACCTAAATCTGCCATTGCACACACACACACACACACACACACACACACACACACACACACACACACACACACACACACACACACACAGGTAATCAAATATATAACCTGCAGGTTAAGTCTTTACATTACTCTGCCTGATCTTAGTAATTCAAATTACTCGTTCATTAATAACTGAGTTGCCTCCCGACAAATGCAAGTACATAACTGGGAGGAAGAGGAGCTGTGGTGGTGTGGGGAGGTTGTTCATGTCTGTGTGTAAGAATTTGATGGGGTTGTATGAGACAGAAGAATGTGTGATGTAGTGTGTAGTGTGTGGGGTCAGTGTCTTGTGTCTTTACCAATGGTCATGTTGCCTACAATCAATCAATCTTTCATTCAATGAACAGCTACAGCTAATTTAATCCGTCACTCAGTCTATTATTTTGTTGATGAGTGTTCACTTCACTATACACACGTGTGCTTTACCAAATGATCTATTACCGTCCTAATCCTGATGAATGCAATACTACTTTATCACCACTAGATGCCAGACTGATGTCAGAAAATACCTTTGTGACTTCTATGTAACCTCCCCTCCCTCCCTCTCTCTCCTCTCTCTCCTCTCTCTCACTCTCACTCTCACTCCAGTTTAAAAAAAAATCAATTTAAGGGCTTTATTGGCATGGGAAACATATGTTTACATTGCCAAAGCAAGTGAAATAGATAATAAACAAAGGTG
The DNA here is from genome assembly GCA_030435695.1 of Brachymystax lenok tsinlingensis. Taxonomy (NCBI): domain Eukaryota; kingdom Metazoa; phylum Chordata; class Actinopteri; order Salmoniformes; family Salmonidae; genus Brachymystax; species Brachymystax lenok. The sequence continues at coordinate 43,083,578 of CM059816.1, forward strand.
AAATAAACAATTAAAAAAAGTTACAATGAACATTACTCGTTGTTCCAAAAGAATAAAGCCATTTCAAATGTCATATTATGTATAAATGGTTAAAGTAGAAAAGGGAAAATAAATACACATACATTTGGGTTGTATTTACAATGGTGGTTGCCCTTTTCTTGTGGCAACAGGTCACAAATGTTGCTGCTGTGATTGCACACTGTGGTATTTCACCCAGTAGATATTGGAGTTCATCAAAATTGGGTTTGTTTTTGAATTCTTTGTGGATCTGTGTAATCTGAGGGAAATATATGTCTCTAATATGGTCATACATTTGGCAGGAGGTTAGGAAGTGCAACTCAATTTCCACCTAAGACCTCACAACCATTAAGCGCAATGGGTTCTATAACTGATTCTAGTATTTTTTGCCAGATCCTAATTGGGACGTCTAATTTTATACTACTTTTGATGTCATAGAAGGCCCTTCTTGCCTTGTCTCTCAGATCGTTCACAGCTTTGTGGAAGTTACCTGTGGCGCTGATGTTTAGGCCGAGGTATGTATAGTTTTTTTGTGTGCTCTAGGGCAACGGTGTCTAGATGGAATTTGTATTCGTTGTCCTGGCGACTGGACCTTTTTTGGAACACCATTATTTTTGTCTTCCTAAGATTTACTGTCAGGGCCCAGGTCTGGCAGAATCTGTGCAGAAGATCTAGGTGCTGCTGTAGGCCCTCCTTGGTTGGGGACAGCAGCACCAGATCATCAGCACACAGTAGATATTTGACTTCAGATTCTCTCTCTCACTCTCTGTAATTCAGTCAATTGGTCAGATGGAGCATGGAAGAGATAGGATAGTAGATATCTGTTAAATATTAAAGTACGAAACCACTAAACCATAACATTCTCAATTTCAGAACCTGCTTCTCTGGCTATGTGTGCAGGCATGCATGTTTGTCTGTCACAGTGAGATGTATTGTCCTGTTAAAACCATCCAGGTTGTTCAAGATTGATGCAGAAATTGGACGTTTATCCATGTCCTGAGGATGTCAGGAAATGCCTTCAAAACCAGCCACTAGGAGCAACAGTGAGCACTATTGCCATCCAGTAGACTTCGGTTATGGGTTCCCAAACTAGTTTGACCCACGACCCCATTTTGATATCTCAAAATTCTAACAGTATTTCTGATTGTATTCTCTACTCGTCATCATATTCTGTTCATGTGGGGCTATGACAGTCAATTGCAAATTAGTCTGACATAATGTATCTTATCTCACCACCACTAATGAGATGGGTGTGGCTTGATGCATGTCGGGGTCGGAGATTCTCAAAGTCAGGGGGCGTGGTCGACAGTGCGCACCTCATCTCTCCTGTCATGTACAACCTGAATCAATAATAGTTTTTAATGCAGACGAGAGCACTGAATCAGCGTACCATGAGTCTTAATGCTCGGAGGGAGACGGTACAGTATTCCCTTTGAGTCAGGAACCAAAACTCCTCCATAGTGATTCGCAAATGCGTTGTCTGCAGCATTCGGTCACTTGGCAGCTCGATCAGCTGTTTGATTTCCCTTACCAGCATGTCAACTGAGCCAGGATCACAGTCAAACGGATTTAGCTGATTCGGTCACTCATCTATAGATTTTTTGGAGGTTTTCCCCTGCATGCCTGCGTTCAGTTCGTTCAGTTTCCCAAACATGTCTGTTACATAGGCAAGGAGACACGTTTTCTTTTCATTACACAGAAAGTCAACCAAGTCTGTTTCTTACATCCATTGTGAATAACAACAGTAATAGTGAAGACATCAAAACTATGAAATAATACATATAGAATCATGTAGTAACTAAAAAAGGTGTCAAACTAATCAATATATATTTTATATTTGAGTTTCTTCAAAGTAGCCACCCTTATGCATTCCTTATGCATTCCATGACAGCTTTGAACACTCTTGGAATTCTCTCAACCAGCTTCATGAGGTAGTCACCTGGAATGCATTTCATTGAATAGGTGTACCTTGTTAAAAGTTGATTTGTTGAATTTCTTTCCTTCTTGGTATACAGGAGATAGCCCTTTTTGGTAAAATACCAAGTCCATATTATGCAAAGAACAGCTCAAATAAGCAAAGAGATACGACAGTCCATCGTTACTTTAAGACATGAAGGTCAGTCAATGCAGAAATGTCAAGAACAGTGAAAGTTCCTTCAAGTGCAGTCGCAAAAACCATCAAGCACTATGATGGAACTGGCTCTCATGAGGACCGCTGTCACGTGTGCTCCCTCTTGGGCCTCTAGGTCACCAGGCTGCTCGTTATGGCGCACACCTGTCACCAGCGTTACATGCATAATGACATTCACCTGGACTCCATCACCTCCTTGATTACCTGCCCTATATATGTCACTCCCTTTGGTTCCTTCCCCAGTCGTCCCCATTGTTCCTGTATCTGTTTCATGTCAGTGCAATGTTCGTGTTTCTTGTTTTGAGGACAATCCAGACACACACACACACACACACACACCCACCCACCACTGAATTAGGCCAATAAACATAGCTGTATTTACATCTGTGAGTTTGTCCAGGGCTAATAGGATGGAAACAGTGAAGGTGTGGGATCAGAGGGGTTATTGGGAACTGTCTCATTGCCATTCTGGTCAGCAATCAAACTGTTTGTAGAGTCAGTGTTCCATGAAAACAAAATGCGCACACACACATACACAAATGAAAGGGCGTGTGGTCATAAACACACACACACTGTCGGCTCAAGTGAAGCGTAGCGGTGGGTTTTTAAAGAGCAGCTGGTTCCAGCTGAGGAAGATCCAGTGACATTTAGCCACCGGCTGGGTTTAAAGGTTTACAGCTACACCGTTAACTAGACACACACACACACACACATACACACACACAGGTCTGATTAGAGACCGCAGACACACAGGTCCTGTCCCATCCACCATCCACTTCCCTCATGCCGTACCATCCCCTGCCCAATAATTAATTCATTCATATTTTCCAGCATTTTTTTCTGTCCAGCCAAGCCCCTAAAAGAAGAGATGGGTCATTCCACCAATTCGGTGCCTTTTGAGTAAAAAAACTTTTGATTTCACCAAATTTTTACATTCTGTCATGAAGAGCACATGTTCACCTCATAAAAAACATGTTTTCCCATCTCAAGAGGTGAAATAAATAAAATGACTCTAGTAAGTGCCTATTAAGCACCAAATAAAGTTGACCTTAACAGGGTTGACCATAACAGGGTTGGCGATTTCTTCTTAACTCAGCCCTAAATCCCCTTGTGACAGGAGGAATGGACGTTTGTTGTGTGCAACAGGAAGGGGCAATTGAATGCATGCTTCACAATTTATTCATTTATTGTTAAAACATTTGGAGCCTGTCAATCTACGAGTAAGAGGGTTGACGCGTTATATTCGACCCGCTCATTTTTCCACCACAAAACACCAGAAATGTCACCTACTTTTACACTTATGATTTGACCATTGACTGTTTCTTTTGAAATAAATGTTTAAAAAGGAATGGTTTCCCCACATTAAAACGAGAGTGCAGTTCACGTAACAGGGTTCAACTTAAAATAAGGGACAGACGTTAATTAGTCACTAATCACGTTAAATAAATAATAATCTACAGAAATGGCTTTGTCAAAGCTACAACATAACTAGGGCTTTACAATGATGGTGAAACTTGGAGACATTCTGGGAGTAAGTGGGCTAAAATCTTCCTAGAAGTGACACAGGGTTGACAGAGGGACATGTCAAAATGCTGAATTGTGGCACTTTAGCAAGATATATTGAATTCTCCATGTGGTCTATATTAAAGGGCACTTCATTTAATATAACAGGTTTTTAAAATTCAATGTTGGTGGACAATTTCTTCTTAAAATATGAAAGGGACGGCAAAAGGCACTGTTTTCGTGGAATGACCCAGATATCTACTTCATTCTCTGAAGCAGGCCCAGTCAGTTAGTGCTACTATACCCACAAGGTTAAATCTCATGTGAGACACAGAAGAGTTGATACCTCCCCAGAGCCCAAACTATCTGTCTGTAATATAGGCCACCCCTATAGCCAATTAATTTCATCTAACGGCTCATTTCCAATATGGAGGTCTGATAAGTGTGTCACATCTGTGCCAGAAGACGGGGATGTGTGTGAATGTATGGGTTTGTGGAAGAGAAAGGGAGAAAAAGAGAGATAAATAATAAACAGCCTATCAGTCTCCATCACTGATCCAGATTAGATATACTACACTTAATGGCTGCGTTTACACAGGCAGCCCAATTCTGATCTTTTTTTCCACTTATTGGTCTTTTGACCAAGTAAATCACCTCTAAAAAAATCTGATGTGAAAAGATCTGATGTGATTAGTCAAAAAACCAATTAGTGGAAGAAATATTAGAATTGGGCTGCCTGTGTCAACGCAGCCTATGAGACACATATTATCCCCTACTTGTCTCGGTTTAGTTTGTGTGGGCATGTGTGTGCTGCCATTTTGATTTTCATAATCACAATCACCGCTCTCCCTCACGTCCTTCTCCTTCAATTACTCTGTGAATAGATCATACCCACCGATGACGTCCCTGTGATACAATGCCATCGGATCTGACTGTGCCATGTGTGTGTGTGTGGGTGTGGGTGTGTGCGTTTGCATAGAAGCATTAATGTACATGGGCATGCAATTGTGTGTGTATGCCTTTTGTGTGTGTGTGTGTTCTCTTTTATTGTTGCCGTCAGAGGGCCAGCTGGACGACAAGCAATGAGTCATCAGCAATTAAGACGCCTTTCAGACGAGATTAGCCACTGTGTGTGTGTGTGTGTGTGTGTGTGTGTGTGTGTGTGTGTGTGTGTGTGTGTGTGTGTGTGTGTGTGTGTGTGTGTGTGTGTGTGTGTGTGTGTGTGTGTGTGTGTGTGTGTGTGTGTGTGTGTGTAGGCCTAGTATTTAACTGCTAAGAGATAAATACATGTATTCTACCCCAGGGTCGTTATTACCACAGAACTCTCTGCTATACTGTATGTTTATCTCACAACACTTAAACTACTGACGCTATGAGTCACCGGTAATCCCTGGCCGTTGAGATCTGACAATATATGGAGAAAGAGCAGGTTTGACTTTGAAATTAGACGTCGGGATATATATATATATAAAATAAATGTTGGGACCAACAGCAATATTAATAGTAGAAGTAGTGGACATGGGATTACCATTAACAACAACTACAACAACAATATTAATAGTAGTAGTAGTGGACATGGGATTACCATTAACAACAACAACAACAACAATATTAATAGTAGTAGTAGTGGACATGGGATTACCATTAACAACAACAACAACAACAACAACAATATTAATAGTAGAAGTAGTGGACATGGGATTACCATTAACAACAACTACAACAACAATATTAATAGTAGTAGTAGTGGACATGGGATTACCATTAACAACAACTACAACAACAATATTAATAGTAGTAGTAGTGGACATGGGATTACCATTAACAACAACTACAACAACAATATTAATAGTAGTAGTAGTGGACATGGGATTACCATTAACAACAACAACAACAACAACAATATTAATAGTAGTAGTAGTGGACATGGGATTACCATTAACAACAACAACAACAACAACAACAATATTAATAGTAGAAGTAGTGGACATGGGATTACCATTAACAACAACTACAACAACAATATTAATAGTAGTAGTAGTGGACATGGGATTACCATTAACAACAACTACAACAACAATATTAATAGTAGTAGTAGTGGACATGGGATTACCATTAACAACAACTACAACAACAATATTAATAGTAGAAGTAGTGGACATGGGATCACCATTAACAACAACTACAACAACAATATTAATAGTAGTAGTAGTGGACATGGGATTACCATTAACAACAACTACAACAACAATATTAATAGTAGAAGTAGTGGACATGGGATTACCATTAACAACAACTACAACAACAATATTAATAGTAGAAGTAGTGGACATGGGATTACCATTAACAACAACTACAACAACAATATTAATAGTAGAAGTAGTGGACATGGGATTACCATTAACAACAACTACAACAACAATATTAATAGTAGTAGTAGTGGACATGGGATTACCATTAACAACAACTACAACAACAATATTAATAGTAGAAGTAGTGGACATGGGATTACCATTAACAACAACTACAACAACAATATTAATAGTAGAAGTAGTGGACATGGGATTACCATTAACAACAACTACAACAACAATATTAATAGTAGTAGTAGTGGACATGGGATTACCATTAACAACAACTACAACAACAATATTAATAGTAGAAGTAGTGGACATGGGATTACCATTAACAACAACTACAACAACAATATTAATAGTAGAAGTAGTGGACATGGGATTACCATTAACAACAACTACAACAACAATATTAATAGTAGAAGTAGTGGACATGGGATTACCATTAACAACAACTACAACAACAATATTAATAGCAGAAGTAGTGGACATGGGATTACCATTAACAACAACTACAACAACAATATTAATAGTAGTAGTAGTGGACATGGGATTACCATTAACAACAACTACAACAACAATATTAATAGTAGTAGTAGTGGACATGGGATTACCATTAACAACAACTACAACAACAATATTAATAGCAGAAGTAGTGGACATGGGATTACCATTAACAACAACTATAACAACAATATTAATAGTAGAAGTAGTGGACATGGGATTACCATTAACAACAACTACAACAACAATATTAATAGTAGTAGTAGTGGACATGGGATTACCATTAACAACAACTACAACAACAATATTAATAGTAGAAGTAGTGGACATGGGATTACCATTAACAACAACTACAACAACAATATTAATAGTAGAAGTAGTGGACATGGGATTACCATTAACAACAACTACAACAACAATATTAATAGTAGAAGTAGTGGACATGGGATTACCATTAACAACAACTACAACAACAATATTAATAGTAGTAGTAGTGGACATGGGATTACCATTAACAACAACTACAACAACAATATTAATAGTAGAAGTAGTGGACATGGGATTACCATTAACAACAACTACAACAACAATATTAATAGTAGAAGTAGTGGACATGGGATTACCATTAACAACAACTACAACAACAATATTAATAGTAGTAGTAGTGGACATGGGATTACCATTAACAACAACTACAACAACAATATTAATAGTAGAAGTACTGGACATGGGATTACCATTAACAACAACTACAACAACAATATTAATAGTAGTAGTAGTGGACATGGGATTACCATTAACAACTACAACAACAACAATATTAATAGTAGTAGTAGTGGACATGGGATTACCATTAACAACAACTACAACAACAATATTAATAGTAGAAGTAGTGGACATGGGATTACCATTAACAACAACAACAACAACAATATTAATAGTAGAAGTAGTGGACATGGGATTACCATTAACAACAACTACAACAACAATATTAATAGTAGAAGTACTGGACATGGGATTACCATTAACAACAACTACAACAACAATATTAATAGTAGTAGTAGTGGACATGGGATTACCATTAACAACAACTACTACAACAATATTAATAGTAGAAGTAGTGGACATGGGATTACCATTAACAACAACTACAACAACAATATTAATAGTAGTAGAAGTAGTGGACATTACCATTAACAACAACTACAACAACAATATTAATAGTAGTAGTAGTGGACATGGGATTACCATTAACAACAACTACAACAACAATATTAATAGTAGTAGTAGTGGACATGGGATTACCATTAACAACAACTACAACAACAATATTAATAGTAGAAGTAGTGGACATGGGATCACCATTAACAACAACTACAACAACAATATTAATAGTAGAAGTAGTGGACATGGGATTACCATTAACAACAACTACAACAACAATATTAATAGTAGAAGTAGTGGACATGGGATTACCATTAACAACAACAACAACAACAATATTAATAGTAGAAGTACTGGACATGGGATTACCATTAACAACAACTACAACAACAATATTAATAGTAGAAGTAGTGGACATGGGATTACCATTAACAACAACTACAACAACAATATTAATAGTAGAAGTAGTGGACATGGGATTACCATTAACAACAACTACAACAACAATATTAATAGTAGTAGTAGTGGACATGGGATTACCATTAACAACAACTACAACAACAATATTAATAGTAGAAGTACTGGACATGGGATTACCATTAACAACAACTACAACAACAATATTAATAGTAGTAGTAGTGGACATGGGATTACCATTAACAACTACAACAACAACAATATTAATAGTAGTAGTAGTGGACATGGGATTACCATTAACAACAACTACAACAACAATATTAATAGTAGAAGTAGTGGACATGGGATTACCATTAACAACAACAACAACAACAACAATATTAATAGTAGAAGTAGTGGACATGGGATTACCATTAACAACAACTACAACAACAATATTAATAGTAGAAGTAGTGGACATGGGATTACCATTAACAACAACTACAACAACAATATTAATAGTAGAAGTAGTGGACATGGGATTACCATTAACAACAACTACAACAACAATATTAATAGTAGAAGTACTGGACATGGGATTACCATTAACAACAACTACAACAACAATATTAATAGTAGTAGTAGTGGACATGGGATTACCATTAACAACAACTACTACAACAATATTAATAGTAGTAGTAGTGGACATGGGATTACCATTAACAACAACTACAACAACAATATTAATAGTAGAAGTACTGGACATGGGATTACCATTAACAACAACTACAACAACAATATTAATAGTAGTAGTAGTGGACATGGGATCACCATTAACAACAACAACAATATTAATAGTAGTAGTAGTGGACATGGGATTACCATTAACAACAACTACAACAACAATATTAATAGTAGTAGTAGTGGACATGGGATTACCATTAACAACAACTACAACAACAATATTAATAGTAGTAGTAGTGGACATGGGATTACCATTAACAACAACAACAACAACAATATTAATAGTAGTAGTAGTGGACATTACCATTAACAACAACTACAACAACAATATTAATGAGAACAACAATAGATTAAAGCAATGGTAGTAGACCAGTGTCAACATGACTGAGAGACACATGACAAAACAAAACAAGATGGGAAATATTATCCACATTACATGACACTTTTCACTGGCTGTCCCTCAGGTTGTGGCAGGAGGACACATATTTAGCTGCCAAAACTGCACATTTTGGCTTTTCACCCAATAAATATTGGATTTTTTCTTCATCTATTATAGTAATCCCATGTCCACTACTACTACTACTCTCCCCTGGAGCAGAGTGAGCACAGCCTGTCCTCTCTGGGCAGCCAGGTCTGTCTCTACCTCTCCCCTGGAGCAGAGTGAGCACAGCCTGTCCTCTCTGGGCAGCCAGATCTGTCTCTACCTCTCCCCTGGAGCAGAGTGAGCACAGCCTGTCCTCTCTGGGCAGCCAGGTCTGTCTCTACCTCTCCCCTGGAGCAGAGTGAGCACAGCCTGTCCTCTCTGGGCAGCCAGGTTTGCCTGTGACGACTGGTCTCTATAGCCAGACTGTGCTCACTGAGTCTGTACCTAGTCAGTGTTTTCCTCAGTTTTCTATCAGTCACAGTGGTCAGATAGTCTGCCACCATGTACTGTCTGTTTAGAGCCAAATAGCATTGAAGTTTACTTACATTTTCTGTGGTGTCTTTCCAATAGGTGATATATTTTTATTTTGGTTTTGTGATGATTTGGTTGGGCCAGATTTTCTGAGTGCTGTCCTGAGGCTCTATGGGGTTGGTTTGGGTTAGTGAACTGAGCCTCAAAACCAGCTGGCTGAGGGGACTCTTCTCTTGTTTCATCTCTTGACATTGTAGAGCTGTGTGATGGAATGTTTTGGGGTCACTTGTTTTTAGATGGTTGTAAAGTTTGATGGCTCGAATGAGGGGGTATTGGCCCAATTCTGCTCTACATGCATTATTTTGAGTTTTCCTTTGCACTTGCAATACAGTCTTGCAAAACTCTGCATGCAGTATTTCAATTGGATGTTTGTCCCGTTTGGTAAATTCATTGTTAGAGATTGGGCCCCATACTTCGCTGCCATATAGAGCAATTGGTTCTATAACTGATTGGAAATTTTAATGTTCCTTTTAATGGCATAGAATGCTCTTCTTGCTTTGTCTCTCAGCTCATTCACAGCCATGTGAAAGCTACCTGTGTTGCTGATATTTAGTCCTAGATATGTGTAGTTTTTGGTGTGTTCTAACAGAACTGTGTCCAAATAGAATTTATATTTGTCATCCTGATTTCCGGACCTTTTTTGGAATATCATTATATTTGTTTTTTTTAGGTTAACGGTCAGAGCCCAGGTCTGACAGAATCTGTAAAGATGATCTAGGTGCTGCTGTAACCCCTCTTTAGTGGGAGACAGAGCCCAGGTCTGACAGAACCTGTGGTTAACGGTCAGAGCCCAGGTCTGAAAAGAACCTGTAAAGATGATCTAGGTGCTGCTGTAACCCCTCTTTAGTGGGAGACAGAGCCCAGGTCTGACAGAATCTGTAAAGATGATCTAGGTGCTGCTGTAACCCCTCTTTAGTGGGAGACAGAGCCCAGGTCTGACAGAACCTGTGGAGATGATCTAGGTGCTGCTGTAACCCCTCTTTAGTGGGAGACAGAGCCCAGGTCTGACAGAACCTGTAAAGACGATCTAGGTGCTGCTGTAACCCCTCTTTAGTGGGAGACAGAGCCCAGGTCTGACAGAACCTGTAAAGATGATCTAGGTGCTGCTGTAACCCCTCTTTAGTGGGAGACAGAGCCCAGGTCTGACAGAACCTGTAAAGATGATCTAGGTGCTGCTGTAACCCCTCTTTAGTGGGAGACAGAGCCCAGGTCTGACAGAACCTGTAAAGATGATCTAGGTGCTGCTGTAACCCTCTTTAGTGGGAGACAGAGCCCAGGTCTGACAGAACCTGTAAAGATGATCTAGGTGCTGCTGTAACCCCTCTTTAGTGGGAGACAGAGCCCAGGTCTGACAGAATCTGTAAAGATGATATAGGTGCTGCTGTAACCCCTCTTTAGTGGGAGACAGCAGCACCAGGTCATCTGCGTACAGCAGACATGTCTCGCCCTGGCCATAGAGAGCCCTCTGGGTTTATCTATGGTGTGTTGTGTCAGGGCGTGACTAGGTTATCTAGGGAACTCTATGTTTGAGTTTGAGTTGGTTCCCAATTAGAGGCAGCTGGTTGTTGTTGCCTCTAATTGGGAATCCTATTTAAGTTGGTTCCCTTCCCCACCTGCCTTGTGGGTTATTGTTTTTGAATGTGTTTAGTTAGTGCCAGTGTGCTACACACAGTTAGTGTTGATTGTTTTTCTTTGTTTCTTGCATTTGTAAGTTTCACTTCGTTAATTAAACATGTGGAACTACACCCGCGCTGCACTTTGGTCAAATCCTTCCAGCGATTGTGACAAGGGTGAATCACGTAGGGTGATTCAAGGTGCTGCCGATTTTTTTTCAATGTTTTTGCCAATTCATTAATGTAGATGTTAAATAGTGTTGGACTTATTGGGCAGCCCTGTTTCACTCCACGTCCCTGAGAGAAGCAGTCTGTTTGCTTGTTGCCAATTTTAACCACACATTTGTTTTTAGTGTACATTGATTTAATAACATCATATGTTTTCCCTCCAATACCACTTTCTATTAGTTTACAAAAAAAGACCTTTGTGCCAAATTGAATCAAATGCTTTCTTGAAATCTACAAAACACTCTCTCTCTCTACCTCTTTCCCCCTCTCCCTTCTCTCTAACTCTCTCTACCTATCTCTCTCTCTACCTGCCTCTCTCTCTCTACCTCACTCCCCCCTCTCTCTCTCTGCCTCTCTCTCTCCAGGGGTAACGTATTAGTGGAGAGGGACTGAATGTAATTAATCACAAATGCAAACCAGGAGCATGACCGATATGCAAAACCATTGTGAATTTTACATGGTATCAGTGTAGTAGGGCCAGTGTGTGTGTGTCAATATGTTTATATATAACTGATCTCTCATAGTAACAGGGTCGATGGAGATGGAAGGAGGAGGTGCTTGACTGGTTTTCAGACACACACACATACATACACGCACGTCTGACACCAGAGATCATTGGGCAGTACAGCACCAGGCCTCATAAAGATATTGTTCTCCTATGTGGTTGTAGGTCTTGCTATTACCATGAAACATGCATGTGCTTGATGTGTATTACAGCAGTGCGGACACACGCAGAGTGATTACATCCTGTCACACCTGCTTTAGGTTGACTCACACACACACACACACACACACACACACACACACACACACACACACACACACACACACACACACACACACACACACACACACACACACACACACACACAGGTGGTAAAACGGTGGCAGCTTGTCATAGCATCGTGTGGTGTGTCGGGTAAGCAGGCTGCTGTAATCACCGTTATTTTCCACTCTGAACGAGAGCAGAGCGATTGCTGGAAAAACGAGTGAAATCACCTCCCTCAAATTGTTCCAGAGATACATGCTGTGGAGAAACACCGGGCAAGAATACACACTCACACTTCTTGTCTCACACAATCACACACTCTCAATTGATGCACATGTATGGTCTGTCTGTACTCTAACAATCACTGAAGAGTTTCTGTCCTACAGGAATCAATGACCAGATAAAATGACAGAGGAGACTAGAGAGAAAAGACTAAAACACAAATACAGATATAGATCCAATCAGATATTCCAGCAATCTATCAATATTAGATGTTATTTTGACTGTCACTCAAGCAAACAGACACACACACACACACACAAATCAAAGTGCATGTTGCCCCTTAGTCTTGGTGTTTCTGTTTACTGTGGCACTTATATGTAGCTATCGAGCCATGATGAATCCAATCCATCCTCTCTCCTTCTGCCACCTCTCCCTTGCCCTCTCTCTTCCTCCACTCTTCCTCCTCTCTTCCTGCTCTCTATCCCTTTTACATAAGAGTTACTCATCCTGTCTCAACCTATCAATCACATCTGTAACACCCTATATCTTTCTCCTCCTGCTACCCCTTCCTCTCCTCTCCTCCCTCTCTCTCTCCCAGTAGGTAAAGTGGTGGTAATGCTGTAATGTGTCTGCTTTAGGCTCTTCACATCTGATTGGACCTACTGTGAAAAGAGCCTGGTAAAGGAGAAACAGTGTGTTTGTTGTCCTCCACCATGATGACTGTGTGTCTGTCTCCATCCGTCCGTCCGTCCGTCCGTATGTTTGTATGTTAGTCACAAGCGATATCTCAGACAGCACTGGCCCGGTTTTCACGAACCTTTGGTGAATGATTCGTCTTGCCATGGAGAACCGGCATTTACAAATAACACTGATTGGCCAGATGGTGGCGCTATAACACGAGATTGAAAATGAAAACTTTGAAAGGTCACGCACCTCACCCCATTTCACCTAAAGTTATGAAATTCGGTACTTAGGTCCCTCTCCTCACGCGGAACAAATTCAACTAGCTCTCACAGTCTAACATCAGAATTAGATGTTCATTCATGTTACTCAAACGTCAGATTTTGAAGTGTTTATGGTTATTTTTTGGCATTAAGTCTGAAATCTTAAGGTTAGTCATTAATTCTGAATGGTTAAGGTAAGAGTTAAGGTTTGGGATAACCTTAAAACAAAAATCTCAAAAGCAACTTTCTATTGCTGGATTAAAACTTGCAACCTTTGGAATCAGAGGCTGATGCTTATGCCCATCGCTGTCCTCAACACCCTAGCAAAAACCAAAACCTACTTGAAGGTAACAAGCCCTCACTGTTGCCCCCTAGTGGCCAATTTCCACATCATCTCCCGATGACCGCAGACATGGATGGACGTCGAATTTTGACTTGAGGAATGTAAATGAGGAATGTAAATTAAGTGACAACTAGAGTGATTGTGAGGAAAGTGACATTTCAGTGAATCACACACACACATAGAGTAACACACTGGCCCCTGTGTGAAAGTGTACTATTATGTATGAGTGTGGGCCTGCCAGTAATGCTCCCTCGCGGCCGCGCTCTTCCTCTAGGAAATATCATGACGCGAAGAGGAAATTCCACACCTCGCAGGGACGCAAGAGATTGAACTTCACTGAGTTCATCCCAGTAGTTTGCACTATATAGAGCAGTGGTCGCCAACCGGTCGATCTTCAAGGCATTCCTAGTCGATCACCAAATATTTCTGTAGAAAAGCCAACGAACGATAAAGGCTTGCGCTCCTTTTTAAAATCCTGTTGAGCTGTTGCCGGTAGGTGCACTTGATTCAAAGGTCTTGCGCACCGGGTAGCAAAGTGTTCCCATGAGACAAACTCCGCCTACACGGCGCACCGGCAAATCTGTGACTAAATCGAGTGCACCTACTGCCCTGTCCAATCGGATAGGTCAAATCACAGTGGCTACAGAGCTTCCATGACCCTGGCCACAGCCAAGTTTAATAGGCTATTAGCCTACGTAAAATGTAATAACTTTTAAAACCATGACCACAGAGAGACTGTCAACGAATACAGCAAAGAGCTGCTGTTTTTATAAGTGAGTTCATGTTTAAGTTAATATTCAGCACTGTCACTGTTTTTATTCAACACTATAACAAAACACGCTTCTCCGTATTTGCGCTCGGGCTGCAGCTGTAATGAATGAGTAGCCAAGTATCGATAGCCATGTGTTTTAATGTTATTAGCAGCTCGTTGTGTCGATTTTAATACTAAGGAATATTTAACTTTCTCTGGTCTTAGGAACAACATGAATTTGTGCGTGAGGCAGATGCGGTGCGACTCGAGTTTAGCCATCAGGTGGAAGACTGTGTCCCCTCTCTCTGGTCAGTCTCACCCGAGGAAAGGAAGGAGAGAGCAGGGACCGTGAGAGGCGGTTGTGAAAAATCGTTTTGAACGGTCATCCAACTGGGAATTCCAAGTCGGAAACTCGGGCATATTTCTTAGAGCTCCGACTTTTCGACCTGAAGACCACTGATGTCGTGATTTGACGTCGTTGACCGTCAGATGCAGGTACCATCAGTCCAGTAATATAAAAAAGCTGTTTATTTCAATCCATGCTCCACAGTGCCACAATCCATGCTCCACAGGTCCTAAACCAACTGATCTATTTTGTTATCAAAGCTCGAGTTTTGAAATATAATATGGTCTGATTAACAATATTGGCAGGCCAATCATATAGCCAATATGCTGTGATAATGTATTAGGCCGTACTGCCCAAACCTCATTCCTACAAAACTATTTGTGTGAGGTTAATGTAAAATCTGAGCTGTAGATCTCAGCTTGCTTTTTGACTCAGAAAAGGTTGGTGATCGAATCAACATTATATCAATGGAACAATGCAACAAACCGAACCAAATCTAACTTTTCAAAATTACACACGCAATATTGCAGTAGGCAAAGACGGAGCTCAACAGAGTAGAATTATTTTGGCAGGGGGTAGGCTTCGAGTGATCTTTCAATCACCTGCGAGTGAATGCGCTCTTCAGATCAGTTCAGATCAGAGCGCAGCTCCGCGGGTGTACACATTTGTTGATATTCTTTGCTAGTTAGCGAGTTATTAGCCCAGTTATAGATAAGTAGGCCTAAAGGTAAACAATGAGGAGTTACTGCCTCCTACAAAAGCACAACACCTGTAGGCTACATTTCAAGCTGTCTTTGAAAAGCAAGTCAGGTCAAAAGCTTATGTCTTAATTAATAAAGGGAAGTGTTGTATTTTGATACAGGCTTTAATATGCAAATGAGCCAACAGGTAGAGGGGTAACCTACATTGTCTAATTCTCTGTATGGTAATCATAATTAATTGTATTTTGTAAAGTGGTTTCTTGCATCATACAACACAATACAATTTACAGTCACCTTTTTGGCCCATGGTGTTACAGACCAAGTGAAAAATAATTAATTCATACCAAGTCCTTCATAATGTAAAAACGTTTTTACAAGTCTCATGCAATGTAGGCCTTCCTTGAACACCACATATAGGCTACTGTAGACTGTATCATAGAAAACAAAGGCTATTAACATGTGAAAATGTTCTGGGATTTGCTCCATTGGTTTTGTTGGTGGACCTACATTATGCTCCAATAGCCACCATAGCCTATTGGCTACTGTCTAAAACTGTAAAGGTACAGCCTATTGGCTACTGTCTAAAACTGTAAAGGTACAGCCTATTGGTTACTGTCTAAAACTGTAAAGGTACAGCCTATTGGCTACTGTCTAAAACTGTAAAGGTACAGCCTATTGGCTACTGTCTAAAACTGTAAAGGTACAGCCTATTGGCTACTGTCTAAAACTGTAAGGGTACTGTCTAAAACTGTAAGGGTACAGCCTATTGGTTACTGTTTAAAACTGTAAGGGTACAGCCTCCGTCTTCACTGGAAACGCACACCGGAAGTTGCACAAAATTCTCACAATGTTCAAGTTCCCACTCACAAGACCAAACACTTGCTCAGTGCCCCAATAAAACATATCACCTTTTATCTGAGATGCCATAAAACATATCACCTTTTATCTGAGATGCCATAAAACATATCACCTTTTATCTGAGATGCCATAAAACATATCACCTTTTATCTGAGATGCCATAAAACATATCACCTTTTATCTGAGATGCCATAAAACATATCACCTTTTTCCAAAGGCTTCCAGTTTATTTGTCTTTTCTTTTTCTCTCTCTTGCACCCCCCATTTCTTTCTCTGTTATGTGATGTTTTAAATCTCTTCTCATTAGTTTGTGGTCGGCTCGGCTGGCTAGTCATTTAACGGGCTGCCAAGAGGGATTTACCGGGAGCCCTGCTGCACGTCGGCCGGCCTGCCCGCCCTCGTCCCCCGCTCCGTTAACCGGCGCAGGGTAACCAGGCTAGACGTCTGGGCAGCGTAGCTCTACCGGGTCACACCGGCTGAGCATCCTAATGACCTGCTATTTATTCCCTTCTTACTGGGAGCATCACAACAGCTTCTATCTATATATCTACTTCTTACCGGGAGCATCACAAACAGCTTCTATCTCAAAGTAACAAGCCAGAGATATGCCATGCTTCATTCAGCTGTAAACAGTCTTTCTACTCTGCAGGGCTAATGCTGATTGAAGCTGTAAACAGTCTTTCTACTCTGCAGGGCTAATGCTGATTGAAGCTGTAAACAGTCTTTCTACTCTGCAGGGCTAATGCTGATTGAAGCTGTAAATATTCTTTCTACTCTGCAGGGCTAACGCTGATTGAAGCTGTAAACTGTCCTTCTACTCTGCAGGGCTAATGCTGATTGAAACGGAATATCTCCTTATAAGGACCTGGATGAGCTCACATGGGACACAAGACAAACACATGAACGAGAGAGCGTGCAGACTTCCTGTTGGTGGCTTCCTGGTCCATCTGAAATTGCGTTCCTCTAGTGAGTAGCAGGACAGATGTTTCCAGAGGGTGTGATGCAGGCTGATGGGGTAGGGGTGCTATAGTGAATGGTGCACTGTCTAAACTGTTCCCTCACTACAACCCCAAAGGGCCCCCAGCTCCTGAGAGAAACTTCTATCAAAGTATAGTTTGTCTCTTCTGGGAAACTCTTCTGACTCTGTTGCTATAGTCCTAGTGTTGCCGGGGGTTACAGATGCCACAGAGATAGCCAATATAGACTCACAAACAGAGAATTACCCAGCGTCCCATGGGGTAAGGCGAGACAGACAAGGTGTCAATACTCTCCTGATGACACAGCTGAGGAAGTGGAAGTAGGTCGATACTCTCTCCTTCATTTGGATACTCCTCCTCTGTCTCTCCTCCATTTTGTGTGTTCTCCTCTCCTGATGCAGGGATCGATGGAAGGATCGCAGCAGGAGCAAGGCTTTACAATGACACGCTGACACTGGCTGGACATTAGTTTAACAACGCTCCTCCCTCCTCTCTGCTGCTGTCTCTCATTCCTCCTCTCTCTCTTTCTCTCTCCTCATCTCTCTTTTTCTCTCTCTCTTAGTCTCTTGCTCTCTCTCTCTCTCTCTCACTCACTCTTTCTCTCTCATTCTCTCTCCTGTCTCTCTCGTTCTCTCCTCTCTTGCTCCCCATCTCTCTCTGATCTGAAAAGATTAGTGTGGTCTGGGGCATCAGATGTTGCTATGTGCTGTTACTTATTCTCTCTCAGAATTACAATAAATCACTGTGTGGTCAGACAGACAGAGACCAGTCTCTAATATTATAATAAATCACTGTGTGGTCAGACAGACAGAGACCAGTCTCTAATATTATAATAAATCACTGTGTGGTCAGACAGACAGAGACCAGTCTCTAATATTATAATAAATCACTGTGTGGTCAGACAGACAAAGAGAGAGAAATGGGATTATGTAAGGCATTGAGCTGTAATACAGAAATACATTTATCTGATTTATTTCTGTGGGTTACAGAAGCCGCCAGACAGAAACAGAACGGCTACATCCCAAATTGTAGCCTATTCCCTATTTAGTGCACTGCTTTTGACTAGCTCCCTATAGGCCCTGGTTAAAAGTAGTGCAATAAATAGGGAATATGGTGCCATTTGGGAAGCAGTCAATAAAATTAGTGAGGGGTGAGTATGAGGGGTGAGGATGATGAGGGGTGAGGGTGAGAATGAGGGGTTAGCTAGCTGACGTTAGATGGCTGGCTCACTAGCTAACATTACGTTTATGATCTGTGTGCAGTAATGTCCTCAAAATGGCATTACTGGTTATAGCCTAATGTTAGCCAGCTAACTAGCTAGCTATGACAATCGGTTTGTGTTGCTGGTACTTTATGGATTAGGATTATGGTCATTGTTCAGCTAGGGGTGACGGTGAGTATAAGGGATGAGGGGTAAGAATGATGTGTGAGGGTGAGTATGATGTGTGAGGGTGGGTATGAGGGGTGAGGGTGAGTATTAGGGATGAGGATGAGGGTAAGGGTGAGTATAAGGGGTGAGCATGAGGGGTGAGTATGAGTATGATGGGTGAGTGTGAGGGGTGAGTATGAGGTGTGAGTATGAGTCAAATCAAATCACATTTTATTTGTTACATACACATGGTTAGCAGATGTTAATGCGAGTGTAGCGAAATGCTTGTGCTTCTAGTTCCGACCATGCAGTAGTATCTAACAAGTAATCTAACAATTTCACAACAACTACCTTATACACACGAGTAAAGGAATGAATACGAGTATGTACATATAAATATATGGATGAGCGATGGCTGACCGGCATAGGCAAGTAGTAGATGGTATAGCAGTAGATGGTATAGAGTACCTTATATACATATGAGATGAGTAGGATATGTAAACATTATATAAATGGCATTGTTTAAAGTGGCTAGTGATACATTTTACATCCACTTTTTAATTATTAAAGTGGCTAGAGATTTGAGTCGATGGCCGAACGGCATAGGCAAGATTCAGTAGATGGTATAGAGTACAGTGTATACATTTGATATGAGTACTGTCGGATATGTAAACATTATATACAAAATTGTTTAAAGTGGCTAGTGATACATTTGTTACATCCAATTCCTATTTTTAAAGTGGCTAGAGATTTAAGTCAGTATGTTGGCAGCAGCCACTCAATGTTAGTGATGGCTGTTTAACAGTCTGATGGCCTTGAGGTAGAAGCTGTTTTTCAGTCTCTCGGTCCCAGCTTTGATGCACCTGTACTGACCTCGCCTTCTGGATGATAACGGGGTGAACAGGCAGTGGCTCGGGTGGTTGTTGTCCTTGATGATCTTTTTGGCCTTCCTGTGACAGTGGGTGGTGTAGGTGTCCTGGAGGGCAGGTAGTTTACCCCCGGTGATGCGTTGTGCAGTCCTCACTACCCTCTGGAGAGCCTTACGGTTGTGGGCGGAGCAGTTGCCGTACCAGGCGGTGATACAGCCCGACAGGATGCTCTCGATTGTGCATCTGTAGAAGTTTGTGAGTGTTTTTGGTGACAAGCCGAATTTCTTCAGCCTCCTGAGGTTGAAGAGGCGCTGTTGCGCCTTCTTCACCACACTGTCTGTGTGGGTGGACCATTTCAGTTTGTCTGTGATGTGTATGCCGAGGAACTTAACTTTCCACCTTCTCCACTACTGTCCCGTCGATGTGGATAGGGGGGTGCTCCCTCTGCTGTTTCCTGAAAACCCCGATCATCTCCTTAGTTTTGTTGACGTTGAGTGAGAGGTTATTTTCCTGACACCACACTCCGAGGGCCCTCACCTCCCTGTAGGCCATCTCGACATTGTTGGTAATCAAGCCTACCACTGTAGTGTCGTCAGAAAACTTGATGATTGAGTTGGAGGCATGCTTGGCCGCGCAGTCATGGGTGAACAGGGAGTACAGGAGAGGGCTGAGAACGCACCCTTGTGGGGCCCCAGTGTTGAGGATCAGCGGGGTGGAGGTGTTGTTTCCTACCCTCACCACCTGGGGCCGGCCCGTCAGGAAGTCCAGGACCCAGTTGCACAGGGCTGGGTCGAGACCTAGGGTCTCGAGCTTAATGACGAGTTTGGAAGGTACTATGGTGTTAAATGCTGAGCTGTAGTCGATGAACAGCATTCTTACATAGGTATTCCTCTTGTCCAGATGGGTTAGGGCAGTGTGCAGTGTGATTGCGATTGCGTTGTCTGTGGACCTATTGGGATGGTAAGGAAATTGGAGTGGGTCTAGGGTGTCTGGTAGGATGGAGGTGATATGATCCTTGACTAGTCTCTCAAAGCACTTCATGATGACAGAAATGAGTGCTACGGGGCGATAGTCATTTAGCTCAGTTACCTTAGCTTTCTTGGGAACAGGAACAATGATGGCCCTCTTGATGCATGTGGGAACAGCAGACTGGGATAAGGATGGATTAAATATGTCTGTAAACACACCAGCCAGCTGGTCTGCGCATGCTCTGAGGACACGGCCAGGGATGCCATCTGGGCCGGCAGCCTTGCGAGGGTTAACACGCTTAAATGTTTTACTCACGTTGGCTCCGGTGACGGTGAGCCCGATGTTTTGGTAGTGGGCCGTGTCGGTGGCACTGTATTGTCCTCAAAGCGAGCAAAGAAGTTGTTTAGTTTGTCTGGGAGCAGGAAATCGTGGTCCGCGACGGGGATGGTTTTCTTTTTGTAGTCCGGGATTGACTGTAGACCCTGCCACATTCCTCTTGTGTCTGAGCCGTTGAATTGTGACTTGTATGCGTTGCGGAAATTAGAATAACAATGATCCAGGATTTTCCCGGGTCGCACATTCGATATGCTGATAAAATTTAGGGAGCCTTGTTTTCAGATTAGCCTTGTTAAAATCCCCAGCCACAATAAATGCAGCCTCAGGATATGTGGTTTCCAGTTTACATAGAGTCCAATGAATTTCTTTCAGTGCCGTCGATGTGTCAGCTTGAGGGGGGATATACACGGATGTGATTATAATCGAAAGAGAATTCTCTTGGTAGATAATGCGGTCGGCATTTGATTGTAAGGAATTCTAGGTCAGGTGAACAAAAGGACTTGAGTTCCTGTATGTTGTTATGATTAACGAGTCGTGGTGTGATCATAAGGCACACACCCCCGCCCTTCTTCTTACCAGAGAGATGTTTGTTTCTGTCGGCGCGATGCGTGGAGAAACCAGGTGGCTGTACCGACTCTGATAACGTGTCCTGAGTGAGCCATGTTTCCGTGAAGCAAAGAACGTTGCAGTTGCTGATGTCTCTCTGGAAGGCAATCCTTGCTCTGATTTCATCTACCTTGTTGTCCAGAGACTGAACATTGGCAAGTAGTATACTCAGGAGCGGTGCGCGATGTGCCCGTCTACGTAGCCTGACCAGAAGACCGCCCTGTCTACCCCTTCTCCTGTGCCGCCGTTGTTTTGGGTCGCCGGCTGGGATCCAGTCTATTGTCCTGGTTAGTGGACCAAACAGAGGATCCGCTTCGGGAAAGTCGTATTCCTGGTCGTAATGTTGGTAAGTTGACGTTGCTCTTATATCCAATAATTCCTCCCGGCTGTATGTAATAAAACGTAAGATTTCCCGGGGTAACAATGTAAGTGAAATACTGCATAGCTTCCTGAGAACGTGAAGTGAGGCTGCCATCTCTGTCGGCACTGGAAGGGGTGAGAATGAGGGTTGAGGGTGAGAATGATGGGTGACGGTGAGTATGAGGGGCGAGGATGTGTGATGACGGTGGGTATGAGGGGTTGAGGGTGGGTATGAGGGGTTGAGGGTGGGTATGAGGGATGAGTATGAGGGTGAGTATGATGGGTGAGGGTGAGTATGATAGATGAGTAGGAGGGGTCAGAATGAGGGTGAGTATGAGGGGTGAGGTTGGGTATGAGGGGTGAGTTTGAGTATGAGGGGTGAGGGTGAGGGATGACTATGAGGGGTGAGTTTGAGGGGTGAGTATGAGGGGTGAGGGTGAGTATGATAGATGAGTATGAGGGGTCAGAATGAGGGTCAGTATGAGGGGTGAGGGTGGGTATGAGGGGTGAGTATTAGTATGAGGGGTGAGGGTGGATATGAGCGGTGAGGATAAGGGTTAAGGGTGAGTATTAGTGGTGAGGGTGAGTATGAGGGGTGAGTATGGAAATGAGGGAAGGGGAAAGGGGGTACCTAGTCAGTTGTCAGTTTAATGCCTTCAACTGAAATGTGTCTTCCGCATTTAACCCAACCCCTCTGAATCAGAGAGGTGCGGGGGGCTGCCTTAATCCACATCCACGTCTTTAGCGCCCGGGGAACAGTGGGTTAACTGCCTTGTTCAGGGGCAGAACGACAGATTTTTACCTTGTCAGCTCTGGGATTCGAAGTCCAACGCTCTAACCACTAGGCTACCTGCCGCCGCAGGGGAGAGTATGAGGGGTGAGGTTGAGTATGAAGGGTAAGTATGAGGGGTAAGGAGGAGTGAGGGGAGAGTATGAGGGGTGAGGATGAGTGGTGAGGGTGGGTATGAATATGAGGAGTGAGTATAAGGGGTGAGTATGAGGAGTGAGTATGAAGGGTGAGTATATGGGGTGAGTATGACGGGTGAGGGTGAGTATGAAGGGTGAGAATGGATATGAGGGGTGAGTGTGAGGGTGAATATGAGTGGTGAGGGGGTGTGAGGGGTGGGTGTGAGTGAGGGTTGAGTATGAGGGGTAAGGGTGAGTATTAGGGATGAAAGTAAGGGTGAATATGAGGGGTAAGTATAAGGGGTGAAGGTGAGTATTAGGGTTGAAGGTGAGTATGAGGGTGAGTATGAATTGTGAGGGTGAGTATAAGGGGCGAGGGTGATTATGATGGGTGAGTATGAGGGATAAAGGTGAGTATGAAGGGTGAGTATGAGGGATGAGGGTGAATATGAAGGGTGAGTATGATTGGTGGGTGTGAGGGGTGAGTATGAGTGTGGGTATGATGGGTAAGTATGAATATGAGGGGTGAGTATAAGTGGTGAGGGTGAGTATGAGGGGTGAGTATGATTGGTGAGTTTGATGGGTGAGTATGAGGGCTGAGTGTGGGTATGATTGGCAAGTATGAATATGAGGGGAGTATGAAGGGTGAGGGATGAGGGTGAGTATGAAGGGTGAGTGTAATGGGTGAGTATGAGTGGTGAGTGTGAGGGATGAGGGTGAGTATAATGGGTGAGTGTGAGGGTGGGTATGAGGGGTAAGTATGAGGGGTGAGTATAAGCAATGAGGGTGAGTATGAGTGGTGAGTAAAGGTTTTCCTGGTAGAAGACTTGAGCCGCTGCAGAGGGAGGTGAACTCCGTGGCCAGTACAGTCTATGGAGAGGTCATTAAGAGCAGGTCAGCAGTCAGAAAACTCTGAATAACATCTCCATGCAACATACACCTCCCTGGCCTTTAACACATATGTCAAACTATTTATATCTGTAACTGACCGATTGGGGGAGCAGGAGATGGAGGGAGGGAGGGAGATTTAGGGGGAGAGAGAGAGAGGATGGTTGGGATTCTGTGGGGGCTCGGAATGCTTCAGATTGCTCTGATACCATAACAACTACTGCTTCCACGTGACCAATCAAACAGTTCCACAGTTCCAGTTCCTGCACGCACGCATGCTCCCTTCCTGTCTTGCACCGCCCCACGCCTGAGCGCACAGTAAGAGCTACACATGTAAAGTAATATAGGGATGGCTCCAGCTGGCCTTCTACTACCAGTAATATAGGGATGGCTCCAGCTGGTCTTCTACTACCAGTAATATAGGGATGGTTCCATCTGGTCTTCTACTACCAGTAATATGGGGATGGTTCCATCTGGTCTTCTACTACCAGTAATATGGGGATGGTTCCAGCTGGTCTTCTACTACTAGTAATATGGGGATGGTTCCAGCTGGTCTTCTACTACCAGTAATATGGGGATGGTTCCAGCTGGTCTTCTACTACCAGTAATATAGGGATGGTTCCATCTGGTCTTCTACTACCAGTAATATGGGGATGGCTCCAGCTGGCCTTCTACTACCAGTAAGATGGGGATGGCTCCAGCTGGCTTTCTACTACCAGTAATATGGGGATGGTTCCATCTGGCCTTCTACTAACAGTAATATAGGGATGGTTCCATCTGGTCTTCTACTACCAGTAATATAGGGATGGTTCCAGCTGGCCTTCTACTACCAGTAATATAGGGATGGTTCCAGCTGGTCTTCTACTACCAGTAATATAGGGATGGTTCCAGCTGGTCTTCTACTACCAGTAATATAGGGATGGTTCCAGCTGGTCTTCTACTACCAGTAATATGGGGATGGTTCCAGCTGGTCTTCTACTACCAGTAATATAGGGATGGTTCCAGCTGGTCTTCTACTACCAGTAATATGGGGATGGTTCCAGCTGGTCTTCTACTACCAGTAATATAGGGATGGTTCCAGCTGGTCTTCTACTACCAGTAATATAGGGATGGTTCCAGCTGGTCTTCTACTACCAGTAATATGGGGATGGTTCCAGCTGGTCTTCTACTACCAGTAATATAGGGATGGTTCCAGCTGGTCTTCTACTACCAGTAATTTGGGGATGGTTCCAGCTGGTCTTCTACTACCAGTAATATGGGGATGGTTCCAGCTGGTCTTCTACTACCAGTAATATGGGGATGGTTCCAGCTGGTCTTCTACTACCAGTAATATGGGGATGGTTCCAGCTGGTCTTCTACTACCAGTAATATAGGGATGGTTCCATCTGGTCTTCTACTACCAGTAATATAGGGATGGTTCCATCTGGTCTTCTACTACCAGTAATATAGGGATGGTTCCATCTGGTCTTCTACTACCAGTAATATAGGGATGGTTCCAGCTGGTCTTCTACTACCAGTAATATAGGGATGGTTCCAGCTGGTCTTCTACTACCAGTAATATAGGGATGGTTCCAGCTGGTCTTCTACTACCAGTAATATAGGGATGGTTCCAGCTGGTCTTCTACTACCAGTAATATGTGGATGGTTCCAGCTGGTCTTCTACTACCAGTAATATGGGGATGGCTCCAGCTGGCCTTCTACTACCAGTAATATGGGGATGGTTCCATCTGGTCTTCTACTACCAGTAATATAGGGATGGCTCCAGCTGGCCTTCTACTACCAGTAATATAGGGATGGTTCCAGCTGGTCTTCTACTACCAGTCATATAGGGATGGCTCCAGCTGGCCTTCTACTACCAGTAATATAGGGATGGTTCCATCTGGTCTTCTACTACCAGTAATATAGGGATGGTTCCAGCTGGTCTTCTACTACCAGTAATATGGGGATGGCTCCATCTGGCCTTCTACTACCAGTAATATAGGGATGGGTCCATCTGGTCTTCTACTACCAGTAATATAGGGATGGGTCCATCTGGTCTTCTACTACCAGTAATATAGGGATGGTTCCATCTGGTCTTCTACTACCAGTAATATAGGGATGGTTCCATCTGGTCTTCTACTACCAGTAATATAGGGATGGTTCCATCTGGTCTTCTACTACCAGTAATATAGGGATGGTTCCATCTGGTCTTCTACTACCAGTAATATAGGGATGGTTCCAGCTGGTCTTCTACTACCAGTAATATAGGGATGGTTCCAGCTGGTCTTCTACTACCAGTAATATAGGGATGGTTCCATCTGGTCTTCTACTACCAGTAATATAGGAATGGTTCCATCTGGTCTTCTACTACCAGTAATATAGGGATGGTTCCATCTGGTCTTCTACTACCAGTAATATAGGAATGGTTCCATCTGGCCTTCTACTACCAGTAATATAGGGATGGTTCCATATGGTCTTCTACTACCAGTAATATAGGGATGGTTCCATCTGGTCTTCTACTACCAGTAATATAGGGATGGCTCCAGCTGGTCTTCTACGTGAAGCCAGTTCCCACCATATTGGAATCAGGTGTGTGAGGGAGTGGGAGGTCGTTTGGGGATCGGGCCGTAAGAGGGTGACTAGGTACTCTGAGTTGGAACCAGCTGCTGGACAGATCTCTCTTCCTGGAACAGGCACTTGTGGGCTTACTCACATACTGGCACTCAGCCTACTTCCAATCCAATCACCAATAAAACTAAGGGCACCGATAGGACACACACTCACATACAACATACTGTCGTGTGTGTGTGTTTGTGATGCCAGAAGAGAGTCCGTTGGCTCAGAGGGGAAGGGCATTGCTGACCGATACTCTCCGTTCCCTCCTCTCTGCCAAGACCATTTGAGCCAACAGACACTCTCTCTCTCTCTCTCTCTCTCTCTCTCTCTCTCTCTCTCTCTCTCTCTCTCTCTCTCTCTCTCTCTCTCTCTCTCTCTCTCTCTCTCTCTCAAAAGCATATACATAAACACACACACATCCTGAGAGCTTTACTGCGGGTGCATCCTGAGCCAAGACTACTAAGACTGCTTCTAAGGGCATTCTCAGAGTAGGCCTGGTTCAGTAAAACAAGCTTACATTTTTGGTTCTGATAGGATACAACATTTGAACTAAGCTCATGAGGCATGTATTAGTTATATTCTTTAAGAATCAATGAGTATACCAAATATTAGGAACGCCTTACTAATATTGAGTAGCAGCCCCCCATTTTGCCCTCAGAACAGCCTCAATTTGTCGGGACATGGACTCTATAAGGTGTTGAAAGCGTTCCACAGGGATGCT
The DNA here is from genome assembly GCA_030435695.1 of Brachymystax lenok tsinlingensis. Classification (NCBI taxonomy): domain Eukaryota; kingdom Metazoa; phylum Chordata; class Actinopteri; order Salmoniformes; family Salmonidae; genus Brachymystax; species Brachymystax lenok. The sequence goes on from CM059816.1 coordinate 43,110,718, forward strand.
GGCCCATGTTGACTCCAATGTTTCCCACGCTTATGTCAAGTTGGTTCGATGTCCTTTTATGTGATGGACCATTCTTGATACACGTGGGAAACTGTTGAGCATGAAAAACCCACCAGCGTTTCCGTTCTTGACACACTCAAACCGGTGCACCTGGCACCTACTACCATACCCCGTTCAAAGGCACTTAAATATTTTGTCTTTCCCATTCACCTTCTGAATGGCACACATACACAATCCATGTCTCAATTGTCTCAAGGATTAAAAATCCTTCTTTAACCTGTCTCCTCCAAACATCTACACTGATTGAAGTGGATTTAACAAGTGACATCAGTAAGCGATCATAGCTTTTACCTGGATTCACCTGCTCAGTTTATGTCATGGAAAGAGCAGGTGTTCCTAATGTTTTGTACAATCAGTGTAGATCACCAATACACACTGAACAAAAATATAAACGCAACAAGTGTAGCTTATGTCTCTCAAATTTTGTGCACAAATTTGTTTACATCCCTGTTAGTGAGAATTTCTTCTTTGCCAAGATAATCATCCGTCTGGCAGGTGTGGCATATCAAGAAGCTGATTAAACAGAATGATAATTACATAGGTGCACCTTGTGCTGGGGACAATAAAAGGATTCCTATTTTCAATGACAGCCTACGAACAGTGGGTTAACTGCCTTGTTCAGGGGCAGAATTACATATTTTAACTTGTCAGCTCGGGGATTCGATCTTTCGGTTACTATTCCAACGCTCTAACCACTAGGCTACCTGCCGCCCGGGTTATGGTATGGGCAGGCATAAGTTACGGACAACAAACACAATTGCATATTATCGATGGCAATTTGAATGCACAAAAATACCGTGACGAGGCCCATTGTGAGGCCCCTTTTTTTAAGGTATCTGTGACCAACAGATGCATATCTATATTCATGTGAAATCCATAGATTAGGGCCTAATTCATTTATTTCAATTAAATTATTTCCCTAAATGACCTGTAACTCAGTAAAATCAATGAAATTGTAGTATATTGCATTTATATTTTTGTTCAGAATATAAATCCAAAAATGGATGAGGCAACTAAGGATTCCAGCTTTAGCCCCTTCCGACTGGAGACCTATTCCCCTAACTCACTAGCCCCTTCCCCTAGCATACTAGCCCATACATCTAGCCCCTTCCCCTAGCATCCTAGCCCATACATCTAGCCCCTTCCCCTAGCATCCTAGCCCATATGTCTAGCCCCTTCACCTAGCATCCTAGCCCATATGTCTAGCCCCTTCCCCTAGCCTCCTAGCCCATACGTCTAGCCCCTTCCCCTAGCATCCTAGCCCATACGTCTAGCCCCTTCCTAGCATCCTAGCCCATATGTCTAGCCCCTTCCCCTAGCATCCTAGCCCATACGTCTAGCCCCTTCCCTAGCATCCTAGCCCATATGTCTAGCCCCTTATCCTAGCCCATACGTCTAGCCCCTTCCTCTGGCACCCTAGCCCATACATCTAGCTCCTTCCCCAAGAACCCTAGCCCATACATCTAGCCCCTTCCCCTAGCATCCTAGCCCATATGTCTTGCCCCTTCCCCTAGCATCCTAGCCCATACGTCTAGCCCCTTCCCCTAGCATCCTAGCCCATATGTCTAGCCCCTTCCCCTAGCATCCTAGCCCATACATCTAGCCCCTTCTCCTAGCCCATACGTCTAGCCCCTTCCCCTAGCATCCTAGCCCATACGTCTAGCCCCTTCCCTAGCATCCTAGCCCATACGTCTAGCCCCTTCCCTAGCATCCTAGCCCATACGTCTAGCCCCTTCCCCTAGCATCCTAGCCCATACATCTAGCCCCTTCCCCTAGCATCCTAGCCCATACATCTAGCCCCTTCCTCTGGCACCCTAGCCCATACATCTAGCTCCTTCCCCAAGAACCCTAGCTCATATGTCTAGCCCCTTCCCCTAGCCCATACATCTAGCCCTTATTCCCCTAGCACCTAACCTCCTAGCCCCCTCATCTAGACCTTACTGTGTGCAGATATGTAGGAGCGGGTTGGGATTTGCTGAGTGCCCATGGCCCTGGCTCTACCCTCAGAGAGTGATTCATATTCTGAGTACCTCTTCAGTCCTGCTCCAGTCTGGATGATGACTCATTCAAACTGATTCTATATGGGAGGTTGATATTCTGGGATCTCCTTTGAAAATGTGCTCTATATTTGAGATAGTAGTAGCTACTCACACATATATCGATCAGACTACGGGGCGCTCATACTACTTCATTCACAGCCTTCCCCTGGGCCTGGCCATTGATTCCACTTTACTTTTATTCACATTCAGAGTATGCCTTCTCGCCTTAGAATCAAACACAACTCCTGTAAAGTGAGTCTTATTGATGTTACACTAGTACAGTAACCAAGCCGTTGTCCGACCATTAGGCTCGCTTCACTGTGTGTGTGTGTGTGTGTGTGTGTGTGTTAGTTTGATGACGTGGAGCTGATTTACTCCATCTCTCAGTGACAGAAGGACCCCATGATCATAACTCCTTTAGATATCTCTATCTCTCTCCCTTTTAGAAGTCACAGGGGAGAGGGAGAAAGAGGAGGTAGAGGGAAAGTTCTTGAAAGTAGAGAGCGGAAGAATCTCTCAACTCAACTCAATTCAAGGGTCTTTATTGGCATGGGAAACATATGTTAACATTGCCAAAGCAAGTGAAGTAGATAATATACAAAAGTGAAATAAGCAATAAAAATGAACAGTAAACATTACACTCACAGAAGTTCCAAAAGAATAAAGACACTACAAATGTCATATTATGTATATATACAGTGTTGTAACAATGTGAAAATGGTTAAAGTACAAAAGGGAAGATAAATAAACATAAATATGGGTTGTATTTACAATGGTGTTTATTCTTCAATGGCTGTCCTTTTCTTGTGGCAACAGGTCACAAATCTTGCTGCTGTGATGGCACACTGTGGTATTTCACCCAGTAGATATGAGAGTTTATCAACATTGGATTTCTTTCATCACATTCCCAGTGGGTCAGAAGTTTACATACACTCAATTAGTATTTGGTAGCATTGCCTTTAAATTGTTTAACTTGGGTCAAATGTTTTGGGTAGCCTTCCACAAGCTTCCCACAATAAGTTGGGTGAATTTTGGCCCATTCCTCATGACAGAGCTGGTGTAACTGAGTCAGGTTTGTAGGCCTCCTTGCTCGCACACGCTTTTTCAGTTCTGCCCACATTTCTATAGGATTGAGGTCAGTGCTTTGTGATGGCCACTCCAATACCTTGACTTCGTTGTCCTTAAGCCATTTTGCCACAACTTTGGAAGTATGCTTAGGGTCATTGTCCATTTGGGAAACCTATTTGCGACCAGGATTGATTTTCACTTTTCGCACCAAAGTGCGTTCATCTCTAGGAGACAGAACGTGTCTATTGCGTTCTATTGTTTGTACAGATGAACGTGGTACCTTCAGGCATTTGGAAATTTCTCCCAAGGATAAACCAGACTTGTGGAGGTCTACAATTTTTTTTCTGAGGTCTTGACTGATTTCTTTTGATTTTCCCAGGATGTAAAGCAAAGAGGCACTGAGTTTGAAGGTAGACCTTGAAATACATCCACAGGTACACCTCCAATTTACTCAAATGATGTCAATTAGCCTATCAGAAAGCAATGACATCATCAAAGAAAAATGACTTGTGTCATGCACAAAGTAGATGTCCTAACCGACTTGCCAAAACTATAGTTTGTTAACAAGAAATTTGTGGAGTGGTTGAAAAACAAGTTTTAATGATTCCAACCTAAGTATATGTAAACTTCTGACTTCAACTGTACATAGTCAAAGCTTTCCTTAAGTTTCAGTCTGTCACAGTGGTCAGGTAATCTGCCACTGTGTACTCTCTGTTTAGAGCCAAATAGCATTCTAGTTTTCTCAGTTTTTTTGTTAATTCTTTCCAATGTGTCAAGTAATTATCTTTTTGTTTTCTTATGATATGGTTGGGTCTAATTGTGTTGCTGTTCTGGGGGTCTGTTTGTGAACAGAGCCCCAGGACCAGCTTGCTTAGGGGACTCTTCTGCAGGTTTTTATTTTACCTTTATTTAACTAGTTAAGTCAGTTAAGAACAAATTCTTATTTACAATGACGGCCTACCCCAGCCAAACCCAGACGACTCTGGGCCAATTGTGCGCCGCACTATGGGACTCCCAATCACGGGTGATTGTGATGCAGCCTGGAATCGAACCAGAGTCTCTAGCACTGAGATGCAGTGCCTTAGACACCTGCACCACTCATCCCTCTATAGGTGATGGCTTTGTAATAGAAGGTTTGGGAATTGCTTCCTTTTAGGTGGTTGTAGAATTTAACGACTCTTTTCTGGATTTGAATAATTAGCGGGTACCGGCCTAATTCTGCTCTGCATGCATTATTCTCTCTCTCTCTAGAGACCCGGCGTGTTTGTGTGTGTGTGAGCTTGCGTGGGTGTTTGTGTGGTCTCACAATCTCTGTCTCATATCTGAGAGAGGTACTTTGAGAAAAAAGACGCCTCTCTCTGGGGTGAGGGAATCTCACTGTTAAATTACCCACAAAGTGTAATCTCTGGAACCATCCACTCCGTTGTGAAATGGTCACCAGAATCAGAGGGTATGCTTCAGGACTGCTTTGCTAGGTGATTGGAATTGGAGTCTACAAGTGTAGACTTTACTGTGAAATGCTTACTTACAAGCCCTTAACCTACAGTGCAGTTCAAGAAGAAGAAAACATTTACTGAGTAGGATAAAATTAAAAGTAACACAATAAGAATAAGAATAACGAGGCTGTATACAGGCGGCACCGGTACCGAGTCAGTGTGCAGGGGTACAGGCTAGTTGAGGTAATCTGTACATGTAGGTTGGGGTGAAGTGACTATGCATAGGTAACAAACACACAGCGAGTAGCATCAGTGTACAAGAGAGGGGTGGATGTAAATTTTCCGGTGCCGTCTAATGGCTTGAGGGGGTAGAAGCTGTTGAGGAGCCTTTTGGTCCTAGACTTGGCAGCCCGGTACCGCTTGCCGTGCGGTAGCAGAGAAAGCAGTCTATATATTGGGTGACTAGAGTCTCTGACAATTTTATGGGCTTTCCTCTGACACCACCTATTATATAGGTCATGGATGGCAGGAAGCTTGGCCCCAGTGATGTACTGGGCCGTTTGCATTACCCTCTGTAGTGCCTTACGGTCAGATGCCGAGCAGTTGCCATTCCAGGTGGTAATGAAACCGGTCAGGATGCGCTTGATGGTGCAGCTGTATAACCTTTTGAGGATCTGGGGGCCCATGCCAAATCTTTTCAGTCTCCTGAGGGGGAAAAGGTTTTGTCGTGCCCTCTTCACAAGTCTTGGTATGTTTGAACCATGATAGTTCATTGGTGATGTGGACAGCAAGGAACTTGAAACTCTCGACCCGCTCCACTACAGCCCTGTCGATATTAATGGGGGCCTGTTCGGCCCACCTTTTCCTGTAGTCCACGATCAGCTCCTTTGTCTTGCTCACATTGAGGGAGAGGTTGTTGTCCTGGCACCACACTGCCAGTTCTCTGACCTCCTCCCTATAGGCCGTCTCATCGTTGTCTGTGATCAGGCCTACCACTGTTGTGCCGTCAGCAAATTTAATGATGGTGTTGGAGTTGTGTTTGGCCACGCAGTCGTGGGTGAACAGGGAATACGGGAGGGGACTAAGTACACACCCCTGAGGGGCCCCAGTGTTAAGGATCAGCGTGGCAGATGTGTTGTTGCCTACTCTTACCACCTGGGTGCGGCCCGTCAGGAAGTCCAGGATCCAGTTGCAGAGGGAGGTGTTTAGTCCCAGAGTCCTTAGCTTAGTGATGAGCTTCGTGGGCACTATGATGTTGAACGCTGAGCTGTAGTCGATGAACAGCATTCTCACATAGGTGTTCCTTTTGTCCAGGTGAGAAAGGGCGGTGTGGAGTGAGGTGTTGAGATTGTGTCATCTGTGGATCTGTTGGGGCGGTATACGTTTTGGAGTGGGTCTAGGGTGTCAGGGAGGATGCTGTTGATGTGAGCAATGACCAGCCTTTCAAAGCACTTCCTGGCTACCGACGTGAGTGCCACGGGGCGGTAATCATTTCGGCAGGTTATCTTCACTTCCTTGGGCACAGGGACTATGTTGGTCTGCTTGAAACATGTAGGTATTACAGACTCGGTCAGGGAGAGGTTGAAAATGTCAGTGAAGACACTTGACAGTTGGTCCGCGCATGCTTTGAGTACACAACCTGGTAATCCTTCTGGCCCAGCGGCTTTGTGAATGTTGACCTGTTTTAAAGCTTTTGTTTTCATCAGCTACCGAGAGCGTTATCACACAGTCATGCAGAACAGCTGGTGCTCTCGTGCATGCATCAGTGTTGCTTGCCTCGAAGCGAGCATAAATGGCATTTAGCTCGTCTGGTAGTCTCACATCACTGGGCAGCTCGCGTCTGGGTTTCCCTTTGTAGTCCGTAATAGTTTTCAAGCACTGCCACATCCGACGAGCGTCAGAGCCGGTGTAGTAGGATTCAATCTTAATCCTGTATTGACACTTTGCTTATTTGATGGTTCGTCTGAGGGTATAGCGAGATTTCTTATAGGTGTCTGGATTAGTCTGCTGCCTCTTGAAAGCGGCTTCTGGTTGGGATACAGTGGGGCAAAAAAGTATTTAGTCAGCCACCAATTGTGCAAGTTCTCTCACTTAAAAAGATGAGAGAGGCCTGTAATTTTCATCATAGGTACACTTCAACTATGACAGACAAAATGAGGGAAAAAAATCCAGAAAATCACATTGTAGGATTTTTAATGAATTTATTTGCAAATTATGGTGGAAAATAAGTATTTGGTCACATACAAACAAGCAAGATTTCTGGCTCTCGCAGACCTGTAACTTCTTCTTTAAGAGGCTCCTCTGTCCTCCACTCGTTACCTGTATTAATGGCACCTGTTTGAACTTGTTATCAGTATAAAAGACACCTGTCCACAACCTCAAACAGTCACACTCCAAACTCCACTATGGCCAAGACCAAAGAGCTGTCAAAGGACACCAGAAACAAAATTGTAGACCTGCACCAGGTTGGGAAGACTGAATCTGCAATAAGTAAGCAGCTTGGTTTGAAGAAATCAACTGTGGGAGCAATTATTAGGAAATGGAAGACATACAAGACCACTGATAATCTTCCTCGATCTGGGGCTCCACGCAAGATCTCACCCGTGGGGTCAAAATGATCACAAGAACGGTGAGCAAAAATCCCAGAACCACACGGGGGACTTAGTGAATGACCTGCAGAGAGCTGGGACCAAAGTAACAAAGCCTACCATCAGTAACACACTACGCCGCCAGGGACTCAAATCCTGCAGTGCCAGACGTGTCCCCTGCTTAAGCCAGTACATGTTCAGGCCCGTCTGAAGTTTGCTAGAGAGCATTTGGATGATCCAGATGAGGTTTGGGAGAATGTCATATGGTCAGATGAAACCAAAATAGAACTTTTTGGTAAAAACTCAACTCGTCGTGTTTGGAGGACAAAGAATGCTGAGTTGCATCCAAAGAACACCATACCTACTGTGAAGCATGGGGGTGGAAACATCATGCTTTGGGGCTGTTTTTCTGCAAAGGGACCAGGACGACTGATCCGTGTAAAGGAAAGAATGAATGGGGCCATGTATCGTGAGATTTTGAGTGAAAACCTCCTTCCATCAGCGGCATTGAAGATGAAATGTGGCTGGGTCTTTCAGCATGACAATGATCCCAAACACACCGCCCGGGCAACGAAAGAGTGGCTTCAGAAGAAGCATTTCAAGGTCCTGGAGTGGCCTAGCCAGTCTCCAGATCTCAACCCCATAGAAAATCTTTGGAGGGAGTTGAAAGTCCGTGTTGCCCAGCGACAGCCCCAAAACATCACTGCTCTAGAGGAGATCTGCATGGAGGAATGGGCCAAAATACCAGCAACAGTGTGTGAAAACCTTGTGAAGACTTACAGAAAACGTTTGACCTCTGTCATTGCCAACAAAGGGTATATAACAAAGTATTGAGATAAACTTTTGTTATTGACCAAATACTTATTTTCCACCATAATTTGCAAATAAATTCATTAAAAATCCTACAATGTGATTTTCTGGATTTCTTTTTCTCATTTCGTCTGTCATAGTTGAAGTGTACCTATGATGAACATTACAGGCCTCTCTCATCTTTTTAAGTGAGAGAACTTGCACAATTGGTGGCTGACTAAATACTTTTTTGCCCCACTGTACGTACAGTCACTGTGGGGACAACGTCATCGATGCACTCATTGATGAAGCCGATGACTGAGGTGGTGTATTCCTCAATGCCATTGGATGAATCCCGGAACATATTCCAGTCTGTGCTAGCAAAACAGTCCTGTAATGTAGCACCCGCGTCATCTGACCACTTCCGTATTGAGCGAGTCACTGGTACCTCCTGCTTTAGTTTTTGCTTGTAAGCAGGAATCAGGAGGATAGAATTGTGGTTAGATTTGCCAAATGGAGGGCGGGGGAGAGCTTTGTATGCATCTCTGTGTGTGGAGTAAAGGTGGTCTAGATTTTTTTCCCCCTGGTTGCACATGTGATATGCTGGTAAAAATGTAGTAAAACTGATTTATGTTTGCCTGCATTAAAGTCCCCAGACACTAGGAGCGCCACTTCTGACTCCTGAACATCTACATCCATCACTCCAGTATCCCTGCACATGTAAATATGGTATTGGAACTGACTTTTCAAATATTTCCTGTATATAGTATGCTTACTTTATATATATTTATCGTGTTTTAAATGTTTAACATTTTTTGTAATACAGTGTAATTGATTATTGCATTGTTGGGATTTGCATTGTTGGGGTTTGCGAGAAAGACATTAAACTGTACTTGTGCATATGACATTAAAATTATTTTAACTTGAAACTTGAGCAATCGATAGAGAATTGGGGGACTTTGTCTTCATAATGTAATTTTTTAAATGATATGTTTTAACTTGTCTCCCCAATTTCGTGATATCCAATTGGTAGTTACAGTCTTGTCCCATCACTGCAAGTCCCGTACGGACTCGGGAGATGCGAAGGTCGAGAGCCATGAGTCCTCCGCAATACGACCCTGCCAAGCCACACTGCTTCTTGACACACTGGTCGCTTAACCCGGAAGCCAGCCGCACCAATGTGTCAGAGGAAATACTGTACAACTTGAGACCGACGTCAGCGTGCATGACTGGTATCCTGACTGGTTGCATCACTGCTTGGTATGGCAACTGCTCGGCCTCCGACCGCAAGGCACTACAGAGGGTAGTGCGTACGGCCCAGTACATCACTGGGGCCAAGCATTCTGCCATCCAAGACCTCTATACCAGGTGGTGTCAGAGGAAGGTCCTAAAAATGGTCAAAAACTCTCTGCTACCGCACGGCAAGCAGTACCGGAGCGCCAATTCTAGGTCCAAAAGGCTTCTTAACAGCTTCTAACCCTAAGCCATAAGACTCCTGAACATCTAATCAAATGGCTACCCAGACTATTTGCATTGCCCCCTCCCCTCTTTTATGCTACTTTCTGTTTGTTATCTATGCATAGTCACTTTAACTCTACCTACATGGACATATTACCTCAATTACCTCGACTAACCGGTGCCCCCGCACATTGACTCTGTACCCCCTGTATATAGCCTCGCTATTATTATTTTACTGCTGCTTTTTAATTATTTGTTACTCTTATTTCTTATTTTTTACTTATCTATTTTTTACTTGGCACATATTTTCTTAACTACATTGTTGGTTAAGGGCTTGTAAGTAAGCATTTCACTGTAAGGTCAACACCTGTTGTATTCGGCGCATGTGACAAATAAAATTTGATTTGATGTCATTTCTAATCAGAATATTGAAATGCTTGATAGCAAATGTGGATGTCTGTAGGGACATTCGGGTCATGGCAACCGGTATGTGGTGAGAGAGATGAGGGAAAGGGGGGTACCTAGTCAGTTGTACAACTGAACGCATTCAACTGAAATGTGTCTTCCGCACTTAACCAACCCCTCTGAATCAGAGCAGTGCTGGGGGCTGCCTTAATAGACATCCACCTCAACAAGGGCAGAACGGCAGATTTTTCAACCTTGCCAGCTCAGGGATTCAAACCAGCGACCTTTTGGTTACTGGCCTAACGCTCTTACAGTTTTTCTCAATTGCTTAGACCACAATTCCTGGAACAACTCACAATTTTCTCAAATTTTCACACACAATTTTAAAAACTCACACCCAAAAAGTACAAACATCTAACTTCTGGGTCCCAATTCAAACTTTGCCCTCAGACAGCACACACAAGCTTTCAAAAACACAGACTACATGACTGTTTGTTACACACTGGAGGGATTAATTCAAAACACTGCTACCAAAAATATTTAGAATATGTTTTCAGGTAAATAATTTGGAACTTTGTAAAATCACAGCACTGACTATCCAGATAACCCTTCCAGGAACACCCTGTCGAGAGAACTTCAAAACAGTACTGTAATAAATACCTCTTACATTACTGGATAAGGGAATACTACTGGATATGCTGTTTTGGTCAAAAACCTGACCTTTGAAATGTCACACTGACAAAACATGTAAGGAAGAGTCCATGCACAGTAAAATACCCAATTTCCAAAAGCTTTATTTCAAAATGCAGCAAATGTACAGGTTACTCAGCACCAGCATCAGCACCAGCACCAGCGTTCTCATCATCTCGTCTCTGGTCTGAGTCAGGACATAATACCTCATCAACGTCACACATTATGTTTGCTCTGTGTGCCTTAAGAAACCCCTGGATAGACTCCACAGACACATCACCACAGGCATCCACCATTGCCTCCAGGAGGTTTTGCTGTGCGTAGGGTTTGCGGTCATACACTCTCCACCGCCATGCTGAGAAAAATTCCTCAATCGGATTCAGAAATGGGGAATATGCTGGCCAAAAAAGAACGGTGAACCTGGGGTGGTCATTGAACCAGGCGAGAAACCATAGCAGCCTGATGGAAACTCACGTTATCCCAAATAACAACATATTGGGCTTGTTCTGTTTGCCCTGACTCCCCTTCCTGTTGAAGAATGTTATTGCGCAGCTGATCTAGAAATTGAAGGAGTTGTGCCGTGTTGTATGGACCCACTTTGACATGGCGGTGGAGGATGCCATGATTGCCGATGGCTGCAGATAGGGTGACGTTGCCTCCCCTCTGGCCTTGTGTGATGGCACGGTGACCAATGATGTTAGGTTGAACCCTGCCTCGTCGATGAAGATGTACTCCTGTGGGTCAGCCCTGGCATCCAGCTCAGAGATTCTCTACAGAAGTTTAAAAAAACACACATTTTACAGTACTACAAATACAGTACTGTACTATTGTACTGGAATGAAAGATTATGTACTGTGGTTACTGTATCACATTACTATACAGTACTGTATTGATATGCTGGAGAGAGACGGGCCATACTCTACATACTGTAACAATTCTGTACAGTATAGCAATTACCTGCACATATTGGAATCGTTGCTCCTTAACTCTGTTTCAATTCCTTTCAAAAGGCGCACGGTACAGCTGCTTTGTCCTTATGTGGTTCTTCTGAAGGATCCGGTCAATGGTGGAGATGCTGATGCTGTCAATTCCTTGTAAGACTACCTGGTCTTCAACTATTTGTGTTTGAATTTCCCTCAAACGGATGGCATTATTGGCAATCACCATATTCACCAGGGCAGTCTCCTGCTCAGCTGTGAGAAGTCTCCGCCTACCTCCAATAGATGGCCGCCTCAGTTCTGCAAAAATGAAATTTGAGCATTACTGACCTATGGTCATCAATTACTGTGGTAAAAACTACACTGAGAACAAAGTGGAGATTCAGTCTATATGAACTACAACATTACATGTATCACAGTAACAACAAGGCAAATGACCTGTTTTCCCTTCTGAAAGTACGGACAATGGATGCAACCGTGTAACAGATTAGGTTGGGTTGCACTAGCTGTCCAGCTTCTCTCATAGTCCTCCCATGTATGAGCACATGATGAACTAGGGTGGCAAGGATTTCATCTGAGATTACTTGTCTTTGTTGTTGTTGTTGTCGTCGTCCTCGTCCTCTTCCTCTATGTTATCTTGCAACTTCGGGCATTGTTAGGTGCATTGTTCCAAAGCACATGGACATGCCTCTAGGCCCTATTTACTGATCCTGCAATTCTGATTGGTCTGTTAAAACAATTTTGAGGCTTAGTGTTTGCACCTGGAGAAAGGTGTGCTCTTTGAGTTTAGTTTGTGATGACTTGAGTTAATTATATTGAGAGCATGTGTTTGCTGAATGAATATATAGTGCAATTAATGATTTATTTGGCCACTTTTGTGTAAAGTTTTGCAGAAAGAGTTTTGAATATTGAAACTTGTGGAAACAGGAGAATAGTGTTTACGGTTATGGGAAATGTAGGTTTGTATTTGGGAATGACGTAAGGGTATAGGTTTTTGTGCTATAGGAAGCAGTTTTTGTGTTAAAGCAATCGAGAAAAACTATAACAGCTAGGCTACCTGCTGCCCATAAGGGAACAGGGAAAGAGGATGTTTGGAAGGGGATGGCGAGGCTGGGATTTAGACTGGGATGCATTGTAGTGAATGGTAATGTTGCGACTGGTAATGTTTGAGATGTGAGACTAATTCCGTGCCACAGGGAGGGAATCCGGTTTTCCGGAATCCAATAACAGTGATCCAAGGAGCTGGGAAATGTTTGGAGAACCAATCACACAACAGGGTTTACAACGCATACTGCTTCATCCTGTTACCACTCTTTGTTTCCCTCACTGTGTCACACACACACACACACACACACACACACACACACACACACACACACACACACACACACACACACACACACACACACACACACACACACACACACACACACACACACACACACACACACACACACACACACACACACACACACACACACACACACACACACATATATATGAAAATGCATACACACATATGTGCGAACACACACAAATGCACGCATGCACATACGCACGCACACACTCAGAGAGCTCTATCACAGTGAGTCTCAAGTTGACACACAACAGGAAGTTGACACAATCATCTGAAAAGCTATGGTTTATTCAAAGCATAATCTCTAAAAGTGAATATAAATCTGTTATTATAACCTGGCTACAGGTGATACATCTCTATTCATCTAACATTCAAACACATTACAGAATGATCACAATACAACATTCATTAGAAGTTGATAAATACAACAGAATGTTGAGGTGGTCACATGACGGGTTGTGATGAAATTCATTTAAACACTATATTTAAGATGAAATTGAATAAAAACAAGACATATTGTCCAATATAAAAGCAACAGCAACAGTCCATGGATATATGAATAAGAGCTGTAACACACTGAGAACATAATGTACCATTAACATAACACCAGTGCCATAATAAATTAACAACAGATTATTACAACAATACTACGTAGAGAATGTGTATAAAGTCCACTGTTGAGTGGACTGGCAGGGAAGTACTGTACTGGACAGAGAGTGGACTGGCAGGGAAGAACTGTACTGGACAGAGAGTGGACTGGCAGGGAAGTACTGTACTGGACAGAGAGTGGACTGGCAGGGAAGTACTGTACTGGACAGAGAGTGGACTGGCAGGGAAGAACTGTACTGGACAGAGAGTGGACTGGCAGAGTGGACTGAAGTACTGTACTGTGTTACAGACTGTGGTAAAGCCTTGTAAATGTGATTGGTTAAATGTGGGAAACATGGGAGTTGTAGTCGGGGAAGAAGAGATAACAGAGAGAGAAAGAGGTGATGGATAGAGGGAGAGAGAAAGAAGGACGGATATATGGGGGCGAATCATTTAACAGAAGTAGCTAACCCAGAGTCGCGAAGTGTGTGTGTCTTCGTTAGCTCTGTCTCCATGGTTACGGAGACGGCGACAAGGCTCTGAGTCGCCTTGAGGGTGACCTTGTCTCTGATAAAAACCCACAGGCACAAATAAACACACACTTACACAAACACACACAGCACACAGCACAGGAGGCTGCTGGTCGGAGGACGGCTCATCATAATAGCTGGAATGGAGTGAATGGAATGGCATCAAACACATGGAAACCACATGTTTGAAGAGTTCCATACCATTCCATTGATTCTGTTCCAGTCATTACCACAAGCCCATCCTCCCCAATTAAGGTGCCACCAACCTCCTCTGACACACACACACACACACTGCACAATAACAAGAGGAGACGATTTGCACCTCAGAGACTATCTTGCACTGACTCACCACACATCCAATCCAATCCAATCCAATCCGCACGCACGCACGCACGCACGCACTCACACACACACACACACACACACACACACACACACACACACACACACACACACACACACACACACACACACACACACACACACACACACACACACACACACACACACACACACACACACACACACACACACACGTCAACGCTGCTGTTCTGTATACTATTTGCAACTAAGACACTGTCAACTCTATATTTGTAAATAAAGTCCTAGCTGAAATATTTCATTTATAATCTATACTGTACCTCCTATTATGTACATAGCAGTTGTATTACTATCCATATTACCTTTTAATTACAATGGGTCAATATTGTACAGCAGTGTTGAGGGAGCTAGCAGGTAAGCATTTCACTGCATGTTGTCTACCTTCTGTAAACTGTGTATGTGACCAATAACATGTGATGCTTTATATGATGTGGAAGACGCTTCCTGGAATCTTCCCAACAATACAAAAAGACTTCTCTTGTCCAGTTTACACATGCAGGAGGCCAGTGGACTGGAACACTGTTGTTTGTCTTCTGTCCACATCTGGGAGGTGTGTGTAGTGGTGGAGGTCCTGGTGGAGGAGTGTGTAGTGTTGGAGGTCAAGGTGGAGGAGTGTGTAGTGATGGAGGTCCTGGTGGAGGAGTGTATAGTGGTGGAGGTCCTGGTGGAGGAGTGTATAGTGTTGGAGGTCAAGGTGGAGGAGTGTATAGTGGTGGAGGTCAAGGTGGAGGAGTGTATAGTGATGGAGGTCAAGGTGGAGGAGTGTATAGTGGTGGAGGTCAAGGTGGAGGAGTGTGTAGTGATGGAGGTCCTGGTGGAGGAGTGTATAGTGATGGAGGTCCTGGTGGAGGAGTGTGTAGTGATGGAGGTCCTGGTGGAGGAGTGTGTAGTGATGGAGGTCAAGGTGGAGGAGTGTGTAGTGGTGGAGGTCAAGGTGGAGGAGTGTGTAGTGGTGGAGGTCCTGGTGGAGGAGTGTGTAGTGGTGGAGGTCAAGGTGGAGGAGTGTGTAGTGATGGAGGTCCTGGTGGAGGAGTGTATAGTGGTGGAGGTCAAGGTGGAGGAGTGTGTAGTGGTGGAGGTCAAGGTGGAGGAGTGTATAGTGATGGAGGTCAAGGTGGAGGAGTGTGTAGTGGTGGAGGTCAAGGTGGAGGAGTGTATAGTGGTGGAGGTCCTGGTGGAGGAGTGTATAGTGATGGAGGTCCTGGTGGAGGAGTGTATAGTGATGGAGGTCAAGGTGGAGGAGTGTATAGTGGTGGAGGTCCTGGTGGAGGAGTGTATAGTGATGGAGGTCCTGGTGGAGGAGTGTATAGTGATGGAGGTCCTGGTGGAGGAGTGTATAGTGATGGAGGTCAAGGTGGAGGAGTGTATAGTGGTGGAGGTCCTGGTGGAGGACTGTATAGTGATGAAGGTCCTGGTGGAGGAGTGTATAGTGATGGAGGTCAAGGTGGAGGAGTGTATAGTGATGGAGGTCAAGGTGGAGGAGTGTGTAGTGGTGGAGGTCCTGGTGGAGGAGTGTATAGTGATGGAGGTCCTGGTGGAGGAGTGTATAGTGATGGAGGTCCTGGTGGAGGAGTGTATAGTGATGGAGGTCCTGGTGGAGGAGTGTGTAGTGGTGGAGGTCAAGGTGGAGGAGTGTGTAGTGGTGGAGGTCAAGGTGGAGGAGTGTGTAGTGGTGGAGGTCCTGCTGGTGGAGGAGTGTGTAGTGGTGGAGGTCCTGGTGGAGGAGTGTGTAGTGGTGGAGGTCCTGCTGGTGGAGGAGTGTATAGTGATGGTGGTATTCTATGATCTGAAACAGGAGGAGCAGGTCCCGCCCCTGCCAGAGTTTAATTGGGGGGAGATGGTGTCAGGGACTTCTGATTGGAGAAAATCGTTCTCGTTGGCGATGATGTGCTTCACCAGACAGTTAGCTGCTTCATCTATATTAATATTCTCCTAGAGAGAGAGAGAGAGAGAGAGAGAGAGAGAGAGAGAGAGAGAGATATGAGAGGGCATAAGGGGAGAGGGGGAAATTAATTTGATGAATTACTGTCTAACTCCAAGACCACTGCATACAGTATGTGTGAGTAAGTTGGTTGTCTTTGTGTGGCTGTGAGTGTATTTCTGTGGCTGTGAGTGTATTTTTGTGGCTGTGAGTGTATTTCTGTGGCTGTGAGTGTATTTTTGTGGCTTTGAGTGTATGGCTCTTCAGTAGTGCCAGTGTGACGTTTTGATGATGTGTAATAAAAGTTGGTATCCATCCATCAAACAAACACACACACTGAGGCGCATAACGACACATACAAAGGAATGTGCATTCACACACACTAACACATACACACTCACTTATGAGTTGATGTGCAGTGACACATCTGCATCTTCTACCTACATAAATCCACACATTAATATATTGGTGTGGTTTCTGTAACGAAGCCTTCGGGGCTGAGGTGAACTATGGGTTCAAGTCAGGAGAGGACAGGGTCAGTGATCACTAATGAGAAGTTAATGAGAGGGAGAACATTAAGACAGGGATAAAAGTCTACAGTCTGATTATATAATATTTCAAGCCTCACCAGAGAAACACACACACACACACACACGCACCCTCGCCCACACACACAGTCTTCCTCAGACCATGGGGTGAGTTGAGCAGCAGAATTAATTAGTTGAATATTGAATCTTCATGAGGTCCTTTATCAGCTTGCTCAGCGGGATGTGACATAGTGTAGTCTGCAGCAGACTTCCTCTCTAATAACCTCTTACATTACCACACGCACAGAGAGAGAGAGACAGAGAGAGAGTGTAATGATTACTGTTAATTTATTGTTTATTTCACTTTTGTTTATTATCTACTTCACTTGCTTTGGCAATGTTAACATGTTTCCCATGCCAATAAAGCCCTTAAATTGAAATTGAGAGAGAGAGAGAGAGAGAGAGATATCCTTTATAGACTCTTGTAATAGGCTTATATCACCACAAATAATACGTACAAAAATAAACCATATTCAGAATGGGTTCATGTAACAGAGGGGGGCTTTATCTAATAGCAGGCACATGATAGCTCCACACACACACACATCTCAAAGCGCACACACACATCTCAAAGCACACACACACACACCTCAAAGCACACACACATCTCAAAGCACACACACACACACACATCTCAAAGCACACACACACACACATCTCAAAGCACACACACACACATATCTAAAAGCTCTTTCTGAGAAAACCAGTCATTTGCGTCATCTTGCCTTTCCACTAAGACGTGAAGAGAAACACAAAGTTATGTAGCCTTCAGGGAGATGGACGTGACAACTCTGTTCTGCACACCACTCTCTATACCACTGTCTATAGCACTCCATACACCACTCTATACCACTCTCTACACCACTGTCTATAGCACTCCATACACCACTCTATACCACTCTCTACACCACTGTCTATAGCACTCCATACACCACTCTATACCACTCTCTACACCACTGTCTATAGCACTCCATACACCACTCTATACTACTCTCTACACCACTGTCTATAGCACTCCATACACCACTCTATACTACTCTCTACACCACTGTCTATAGCACTCCATACACCACTCTATACTACTCTCTACACCACTGTCTATAGCACTCCATACACCACTCTATACTACTCTCTACACCACTGTCTATAGCACTCCATACACCACTCTATACCACTCTCTACACCACTGTCTATAGCACTCCATACACCACTCTATACCACTCTCTACACCACTGTCTATAGCACTCCATACACCACTCTATACCACTCTCTACACCACTCTCTATAGCACTCCATACACCACTCTCTACATCACTCCATACACCACTCTCTACATCACTCTCTACATCCCTCACTACACCACTCTCTACATCCCTCACTATACCACTCTCTACATCACCCTCTATAACACTCCATTCACCACTCTCTACATCACTCTCTACATCCCTCACTATACCACTCTCTACACCACTCGCTACATCACTCACTACATCACTCTCTACATCCCTCACTATACCACTCTCTACACCGCTCTATATATCACTCGCTACATCACTCTACATCATTCACTATATCACTGTCTACACCAATCTATATCTATATCAATCTATACCACTATTTACATCCCTCTCTATAGGACTCGATACACCACTCTCTATACCACTCTCTACAACAATCTCTACACCCCTCTATATCATTCGCTACACCACTCTCTACAGGACTCCATACACCAATCTATACCACTCTCTATAGCACTCCATACACCACTCTCTATACCACTCTCTACAACAATCTCTACACCCCTCTATCACTCGCTACACCACTCTCTACAGGACTCCATACACCAATCTATAGCACTCCATACACCACTCTCTATACCACTCTCTACAACAATCTCTACACCCCTCTATCACTCGCTACACCACTCTCTACAGGACTCCATACACCAATCTATAGCACTCCATACACCACTCTCTATACCACTCTCTACAACAATCTCTACACCCCTCTATCACTCGCTACACCACTCTCTACAGGACTCCATACACCAATCTATAGCACTCCATACACCACTCTCTATAACACTCTCTACATCACTCTCAAAATCCCTCACTATAACACTCTCTACATCACTCCACATCACTCTCAACCGCATCCCAATATCACTCTCTACACCACTCCATATCACTCTCTACATCACACGATATCACTCTCTACTTCACTCTATATAACTCTCTACATCACTCTCTACACCACTCTATCCCACTCTCAATCACTCTACATCCCTCTCTACACTACTTTATATCACTCTCTCCACCACTCTCTACAGAACACTATATAACTCTCCACCACTCTATATCACTCTCTACACCACTCTATACACCACTATATATCGCTCTACATCACCCTCTACAGCACTCTCTCACTCTCTACACCATTCTATATCACTCTATACACCACTATATATCGCTCTACATCACCCTCTACAGCACTCTCTCACTCTCTACACCATTCTATATCACTCTCTAGAGCACTCTATATCACTCTCTACACCACTCTATATCACTCTATACACCACTATATATCGCTCTACATCACTCTCTACAGCACTCTACTTCACTCTATATCAATCTCTACTGCACTCTCTACAGCACTCTCTACACCACTCTACTTCACTATATCACTCTCCACTACTCTCTACACCACTCTCTACAGCACTATATAGCACTCTACAGAACTCTCTACAGCACTCTATATCACTCTCTACACCACTCTACAGCACTCTATATCACTCTCTACACCACTCTACAGCACTCTCTACACCACTCTACAGCACTCTATATCACTCTCTACACCACTCTACAGCACTCTCTACACCACTATATCGCTCTACATCACCCTCTACAGCACTCTCTCACTCTCTACACCATTCTATATCACTCTCTAGAGCACTCTATATCACACTCTACACCATTCTATATCACTCTATGCAGCACTCTATATCACTCTCTACACCATTCTATATCACTCTCTACAGCACCCTATATCACTCTCTACACTGCTCAATATCACTCTCTACAGCACTCTATATCAATCTTTACAGCACTCTATATCAATCTCTACAGAACTATATACAGCACTCTATATCACTCTCTACATCACTCTACTTCACTCTATATCACTCTCCACAGCACTCTATAGCACTCTCTACATCACTCTATATCACTCTTTACAGCACTCTATAGCACTCTCTACATCACTCTATATCACTCTCTACATCACTCTATATCACTCTCTACATCACTCTACTTCACTCTATATCACTCTCTACAGCACTCTACATCACTCTCTACACCACTCAATATCACTCTTTACATCACTCTCTACACCACTCTATATCACTCTCTACAGCACTCTATATCAATATTTACAGCACTCTATATCAATCTCTACAGAACTCTATACAGCACTCTATATCACTCTCTACACCACTCTACTTCACTCTATCACTCTTTACAGCACTCTATAGCACTCTCTACATCACTCTATATCACTCTCTACACCACTCTACTTCACTCTATCACTCTCTACATCACTCTATATCACTCTCTACATCACTCTATATCACTCTCTACAGTACTCTATATCACTCTCTACAGTACTCTATATCACCGTCTACAGCACTCTAAATCACTCTCTACACCACTCTACTTCACTCTATATCACTCTCTACAGCACTTTATATCACTATCTAGAGCACTCTATATCACTCACTACAGCACTTTATATCACTATCTAGAGCACTCTATATCACTCTCTACACCATTCTATATCACTCTCTACAGAACTCTATATCACTCTCTACAGCACTCTATATCACTCTCTACACCGCTCAATATCACTCTTTACATCACTCTTTACACCACTCTATATCACTCTCTACAGCATTATATATCACTCTCTACAGCACTCTATATCGGCAGTGTAGCCTAGTGGTTAGAGTGTTGGACTGGTAACTGAAAGGCTGCAAGTTCAAATCCCCGAGCTGACAAGGTACAAATCTGTTGTTCTGCCCCAGAACAGGCAGTTAACCTACTGTTCCTAGGCCGTCATTGAAAATAAGAATTTGTTCTTAACTGACTTGCCTAGTAAGGTTAAAAAAATAGCACAATCTACACCACTCTATATTACAATATACACCTCTATATCACTTTTTACACCGCTCTACACCATTCTATATCACTCTCTACAGCACTTTATATCACTCTCTACACCGCTCAATAGCACTCTCTACAGAACTCTATATCACTCTCTACAGCACTCTATCTCACTCTCTACACAATTCTATATCACTCTCTACAGCACTCTATATCACTCTCTGCAGCACTCTATATCACTCTATATCACTCTCTATATCACTCTATATCACTCTCTATATCACTCTCTACACCGCTCAATATCACTCTCCACAGCACTCTATATCACTCTTTACATCACTCTCTACATCACTCTATATCACTCTCTACATCACTCTCTCCACCACTCTCTACACCACTCTATATCACTCTCAACATCACTCTACATCACTCTCTACAGCACTCTATATCACTCTCTACACCACTCTATATCACTCTCTACACCACTCTATAGCACTCTCTACATCACTCTATCACTCTCTACAGCACTCTATATCACTCTCTACACTGCTCTATATCACTCTCTAGACCGCTCTATATCACTCTCTACACCGCTCTATATCACTTTCTACAGCACTCTATATCACTCTCAATATCACTCTCTACATCACTCTATATCACTTTCTACAGCACTCTATATTACAATATACACCACTCTCTATCACTCTGTACAACATTCTATATCACTCTCTACACCATTCTATATCACTCTCTACAGCACTCTCTACAGCACTCTATATCACTTTTTACACCGCTCTATACACCACAGTATATCACTCTATACATCACTCTATATCGCTCTACATCACTCTATATCACGCTCTACACCATTCTATATCACTCTCTACAGCACTTTATATCACTCTCTACACCGCTCAATAGCACTCTCTACAGAACTCTATATCACTCACTACAGCACTCTATCTCACTCTCTACGGAACTCTATATCACTCTCTACAGCACTCTATATCACTCTATATCACTCTCTATATCACACTCTACATCGCTCAATATCACACTCCACAGCACTCTATATCACTCTTTACATCACTCTCTACAGAACTCTATATCACTCTCTACATCACTTTCTACAGCACTCTATATCACTCTATACACCACTCTATATCACTCTCAACATCACTCTATCACTCTCTACAGCACTCTATATCACTCTCTACACCGCTCTATATCACTCTCTACACCACTCTATACACCACTCTATATCACTCTCAATATCACTCTCTACATCACTCTATATCACTTTCTACAGCACTCTATATTACTCTATACACCACTCTCTATCACTCTCTACACCATTCTATACCACTCTCTACACCATTCTATATCACTCTCTACAGCACTCTATACACCACTCTATATAACGCTCTACATCCCTCTCTACATCACTCTATATATCACTCTATACATCCCTCTATACATCCCTCTCTATCACTCACTTTTCAGTGAAGAGGCTGAAGGCTTCATGCGGTTCAATTTCCAGTGCATCCATTCCAAAGAGATGTCCCCTCATTTCTGCCCTCTCCTTCTTCCACTCGTCAATACAACTGGATAGGTGAAAGTATATGTAGAACTAACTTCTGGAGTGAACAAAGGCAGTCAGAAAGGGACAGCTTTTCAGAAATAAAATGCAGCTCATAAATCTGGTAACCCACGGTAACGACCTTTCACCTTCTTCTGACTCTCAGAATGTAGAGCTCCACTGGCACACGGGGTTCCGGGACAGGAGAGTGGTGTGTGTGTGTTTGATCCAACTGACTGTGCTCACTTTCAGTTCATTTGTGAAATTCCAGAGCTGTACAAGGTGCCATGACTCCATAGCATGTGAGCAGGCTGGGGCTGTTTACCGTTTATACCATATACCGGGGTATTTCAATACCCTTCTAAAACATATAAAAATGTCAAATAAATTGTGGGAGGTTGCGTGCCTAATGACCTCCAGCTCAGGGCTCCAGCTATGCATCGTGTTGCTAACTTGGTAGTTAAGTGGCTAGATGTCATGATCAAGCATCTTGGTTACATTCAATCCCCTCCTGGATAAAGATCCATGTTTCCTAAATTGTTTTTGTGTAAAAAAAAAAGTATAATAATAATAATAGCGCCCTTTGTGTGCACTTCCGGTAATACCGTATACCACGGTATGGTACAGAAATGGTATGACGGTATGAACATCTGGACACCACCCAACTCTACCTGTGATTGTGTGTGTGGAGGTGTGTTAATAATATGTATGGAGGTGTGAGTGTGTGTGTGGAGGTGTGTTAATAATATGTATGGAGGTGTGAGTGTGTGTGTGGAGGTGTGGTAAGACGTTTTCATGAAACTACTTCTGTGTTGGTATGTGTGTGTGTGTCTGTGTGTGTGTGTGTTCTCACTTTGGCAGAGGTCTCGTACCATCCCACAAAGCCGTTCTCCTGACAGAATTTCTCCATCTGGATCCCATTGTTGGTCAGCACGTCCCGACCCTGGTCGCACTTATTAGCCAATAGCACAGCGGACACATTTTTCCCATTGGCCAGCGTGAGTTTAGAGTCCAGGTCCTCCTTCCACTTGGTGACGGCCTCGAAGGAGGACGGCCGCGTCACGTCAAACACGATGAACGCCCCCATGGCCTCACGGTAGTAGACCCGGGTCATGTTCCCAAACCGCTCCTGACCTGACACACACACACACAGTATTGTTAGTTAGAACTGATAGCAGTAGTAGGACTAAACGCTATACCTTAGCCTTGTGTTAAAACATGTGTCTTGTTGCCACACCACCCCTGACCCTAATACCATATCATAAGCCCTGGTAACACCACTGAGATTAAGGTTACTTTAGACTGTAAACAACCATTTGCCTCAGGGAAAAGAGTCCACTACACAGTCCTGGTCACAGTCGCAGAGGGTCACATTCATTAATCAATCCCGGTAAAATACAACAACGTGGACAGACAGGGTACATCTCACGCCACACATAGATCAAATATACAGTACCAGTCAAAAGTTTGGCACACCTACTCATTCAAGGGTTTTCATTTATTTGTACTATTTTCTACATTGTAGAATAATAGTGAAGACATCAAAACTATGAAATAACACATATAGCAAAGTGTTAAACAAATCAAAATATATTTTAGATTTCAGATTCTACTAAGTAGCCACCCTTTGCCTTGATGACAGCTTTGCATTCTCTCAACCAGCTTCAATGCTTTTCCAACAGTCTTGAAGGACATATGGTGAGCACTTGTTGGCTGCTTTTCCTTCACTCTGTGGTCCAACTCATCCCAAACCATCTCAATTGGGTTGAGGTTGGGTGATTGTGGAGGCCAGGTCATCTGATGCAGCACTCCATCACTCTCATTCATGGTCAAATAGCCCTTATACATCCTGGAGGTGTGTTGGGTCATTGTCCCGTTGTAAAACAAATTATAGTCTCATTAAGAGCAAACCAGATGGGATGGTGTATCGCTGCAGAATGCTGTGGTAGCCATGCTGGTTAAGAATTCTGACAGTCACCAGCAAAGCACCCCCACACCATCACACCTCATCCTCCATGCTTCACGGTGGGAACCACACATGTGGAGATCATCCGTTCACCTACTCTGTCTCACAAAGTAGGTGAACGGATTACCAATAATCGCAAATTTGGACTCATCAGACCAAAGGACAGATTTCCACCGGTCTAATATCTATTGCTTGTGTTTCTTGGCCCAAGCAAGTCTCCTTATTGGTGTCATTTAGTGGTGGTTTCTTTGCAGCAATTCGACCATGAAGGCTTGATTCACACAGTCTCCTCTGAACAGTTGATGTTGAGATGTGTCTGTTACTTGAACTCTGTGCAGCATTTATTTGGGCTGCAATTTCTGAGGCTGGTAACTCTAATGAACTTATCCACTGCAGCAGAGGTAACTCTGGGTCTTCCTTTCCTGTGGCAGTCCTCATAAGAGCCAGTTCCATCATAGCGCTTGATGGTTTTTGCGACTGCACTTGAAGAAACTTTCAAAGTTCTTAAAATGTTCTGGATTGACTGACCTTCATGTCTTAAAGTAATGATGGACTGTCATTTCTCTTTGCTTATTTGAGCTGTTCTTGCCATTATATGGACTTGGTATTTGACCAAATTGGGCTATCTTCTGTATACCAACCCTACCTTGTCACAAAACAACTGATTGGCTCAAACGCATTAAGAAGGAAATAAATTCCACAAATTAACTTTTAACAAGG
The DNA here is from genome assembly GCA_030435695.1 of Brachymystax lenok tsinlingensis. Classification (NCBI taxonomy): domain Eukaryota; kingdom Metazoa; phylum Chordata; class Actinopteri; order Salmoniformes; family Salmonidae; genus Brachymystax; species Brachymystax lenok. The sequence goes on from CM059816.1 coordinate 43,135,975, forward strand.
CACACCTGTTAATTGAAATGCATTCCAGGTGACTACCTCATGAAGAGAGAGAGAGAAAGAGACAGCAGGGAAAGGGAGAAAGAGTGGGAGAAGGAGAGAGAAAGAGGGAGACCACCAGAGAGAGAGGGAGACCACCAGAGAGTGAGAGAAAGAGGGAGACCACCAGAGAGTGAGAGAAAGAGGGAGACCACTAGAGAGAGAGAGAAAAATGGAGACCACCAGAAAGAGAGAAAGAGGGAGACCACTAGAGAGAGAGAGAAAAAGGGAGACCACCAGAGAGTGAGAGAAAGAGGGAGACCACTAGAGAGAGAGAGAAAGAGGGAGACCACCAGAGAGAGAGAGAAAGAGGGAGACCACCAGAAAGAGAGAGAAAGAGGGAGACCACTAGAGAGAGAGAGAAAGAGGGAGACCACTAGAGAGAGAGAGAAAGAGGGAGACCACTAGAGAGAGAGAGAAAAAGGGAGACCACCAGAAAGAGAGAGAGAGGTCATAGGTGTGTAAATTCCTCTGCTAACAGCAGTGTAATAAGTGGAATGTGCTACTCTGACTCCCTCTCCCATCACTGACTCCTATAGTCACTATCAAAGCTGTTTACTAGTGTGTTCAGACGTTATCACTGACTCCCACGGTCACTATCAAAGCTGTTTACCAGTGTGTTCTGACGTTATCACTGACTCCTATGGTCACTATCAAAGCTGTTTACCAGTGTGTTCAGACCTTACTGGACACGGCCATAGTCTTTGACAGGGCCCAATCCCAAATGGACCCCTAGACCCAGTGGTGTAAAGTACTTAAGTAAAAATACTTTAAAGAACTACTTAAGTAGTTTTGGGGGGTATCTGTATTTTACTTTACTATTTATATTTTTGACAACAGTTACTTCACTACATTCCTAAAGAAAATAATGTTGTTTACTCCATACATTTTTCCTGACACCCAAAAGTACTTTTTGAATGCTTAGCAGGACATGAAATGGTCCAATTCACGCACTTGTCAAGTGAACATCCTTGGTCATCCCTACTGCCTCTGATCTGGCGGACTCACAAAAAAAAATCACTTGTTTGTAAATTATGTGTGTTGAAGTGTGCCCTCGGCTATCCGTAAATTTAAAAAACAAGAAAATCGTAACGTCTGGTTTGCTTAATATAAGGAATTTGGCATTTATATTCTGAACAAGAATATAAACGCAGCATGCAACAATTTCAAAGATTTTGCTGAGTTACAGTTCATAGGACATCAGTCAATAGAAATCCTTTCATTAGGCCCTAATCTATGGATTTCAGAGTGCTGGTCAGGGGCGCAGCCATGGGTGGGCCTGGGAGGGAATAGGCCCACCCACTTGGGAGCCAGGCCGACCCACTGGGGAGCCATGCCCAGCCAATCAAAATATTTTTTTTCCCCACAAAAAGGCTTTATTAAAGATAGAAACACTCCTCCCTCCCCCCTCTGGTGATCCCACAGGTGAAGAAGCTGGATGTGGAGTTCCTGGGCTGGTGTAGTTACATGTGGTCTGCGGTTGTGAAGCCAGTTGAACGTACAGCCAAATTCTCTAAAACGACATTGTGGTAGGCTTATGGTAGAGAAATTAACATTCAAATATCTGGCAACAGCTCTGGTTGACATTCCTGCAGTCAGCATGCCAATTGCAGTGCCTCAAAACTTTAGACATCACAGTGCTTTAAAACTTTAGACAGCATTGTGTTATATGACAAAACTGCACATTTTAGAGTGGCCTTTCGTCCCCAGCACAAGATGCACCTGTGTAATGATCAAGCTGTTTAATCAGCTTCTTGATATGCCACACCTGTCATGTGGATGGATTATCATGACATAGGATAAAATGCTCACTAACAGGGATGTAAACAAATGTGTGCAAAACATTTGAGCACAATAAGCTTTTTTGTTAACTTCTGAGATCTTTTATTTTAGGTCATGTAATCAACATTTTACATGTTGCGTTTATATTTCTATTTTGATACTGTGACGACCCTCCCACTCTGTCATATTCTCTCTCTTTGCTCTTGTTTCCTTATTAGGATGCCTGTTGGGCGGAGCCGGGAGGGTCGTCAGCAACATGGGAAACACCTGGGCCGGGTGTGTCCCAGGATAAATAGACCTCTTCCCCATTCATTGGGAGACTCTCACCATGCAGACACACTTATGGATTTTGGTTGTGGCATTTTTGTGGCTGTTTTGTTCGTTTGCTTGGGCACCTTTCAACCCCCTCATTATCACACTGATGCACGCAAACACTCCCTCACACTACTGACTACACACACCATTGTTAATTGTATTTGATTTACTTTAGTTCATGTTTTTTTGTTCCTTATCTCCACGTTGTCTCCCTTTTTGTTACAAACTTTGAGCCGGTTCGTGACAATACATTTACAGTATTTTAGCAATTATATTACATTTTAATCAAGTCTATTTAAAATCAAATACTTTCAGACTTACTCAAGTAGTATTTTACTGGGTTAGTGTCACTTTAGTAATTTTCTATTAAAAGGTATCTTTACTTTTACTTTTCCACCACTGCCTATATAAATTATTGATTGGATTTGATTGATAAAAGCAATACTTTGAAGCTTCCATCTGTCAAATACTCTCAGATCTCTACAAGTACATAGGACGTAAGGTCTAGCCTACAGGTACATCTGGGATAGGGCCTAGGTGTGACATTCTACCAGTGCATGATCAATAGAGCAAGGCTAGTTCAAGCCAGGCAGAAACTCAGTCTGATTTTAACGTCAGCTGACTACCAGCTGACTACATCAAGCTAAACTGAGCAACCATCCACATGACATTGCTATTTTGATACGGCGCTCTATTTAAATTGACCACATCGACATACACGAGTTCTCCTGACTCAACTGTACAAGCTTAGCTGTGTTGTTGCTGCACAGAAAGCTGCAAGACCTGTTTCCAAGGCTTTGAAATCTTCTGATCATGTAGTGACTGACGGGAAACAGTCAAAAACCCTGCCCAATAAAGGTTGAGCGCTCTTAGCAGAGGCCATATAAGGCCACACTAAACACAGGGACGTTGCAATGTCTCATGCGAAAACATTGTTCACAATGTTCCTCCAAATTGAGCTCAATGAAGCAACGTATCAATCTGTTCTGAATACAATAGGTGGCAGGGCATTCTCGATCCCGGAAGTATGTCGGTTCTCATTCACAATAAACCCATTCTGAGCCTCAAATCTCCCTCACATGAGTGCGAGACACATGACTGTACAAGCAGGCGTGCGCACCGGCTGTACCGGCCAGAGCATATGGAACAGAGCGCGCGCAGAAGCGTCAGACGAATTTCTCCAATAACGGCCACTCACGTGCGATAAGTTACACCGTATGCGTATTGGCCTTAACTGCAACCGGTTCCCAACATTTGCACACGAACAGGACTGTTGACCTATTACGTAACATCTGATAACTTAAAATTAATGGTTGTATTACATGTTGCCGTCAGTATCCAATCTTGTTGATACACATACTCCGTTGACCACTCCGCAGAACCTAATATCTAGTGAACGGAACCAGTTCCCTCCCCATCCCGCTTCTTACGCTCGAACTTCATTGACAATCCATCAAAACGCTTACATTAATATGTAATTTATCAAATTGAGGCCAAATAGCATAATACTATAACGGGCCTGCCTGTGTCCCCATTTGATCAGTCACGCGTAATACTTCTCCTACCTGCTATGTCCCATAGCTGTAGCCGTACTGTTTCATGGTCCCAGTTAAGGACCTTCAGGGCGAAGTCCACACCTATCGTGGCTCGGTAGTTAGGGCTGAAGTTCTGGTGGACATAACGCTTGATGATGCTAGTCTTGCCGACCCCCAGGTCCCCGATTACCAGGATCTTAAAAAGGTGCTCCTTGTAGTTGTTCTGCATGGCGACCGCGGAGCGCTACGGTAGGACATTAATACGCCGTGATTACGGGAGAGCAGAGACTGGAGCGGTGTGCTCCAGCGATCCTGAAGGAACGCCCAGAGAAGTAGGGCAGAAGAGGGTAACAGCGGGACCTTGTGACTGGCGGGCCTCAGGCGTGAGAGCTCGCGGCTGGGCTGACCCCATCTAAAAGTTACTTAATTCCCGAGAAATTTGCAAGACATGCAACGTCAATATTATTGAAGTTCTGCACATAACTTAAGATAAACCCATTTGTCAATATATAAAAGTAAGTCACCGAAAATATATTTCAAACTTTATTTTTGCAAATTGTAAAAAAAAAAAAGTGATCTTATAGGAAAACTGACATTGCTAATGAAAGGCAACCACTTCTGATTTAAGAAAAACATTTGTTTTAGTCATACTGTATCCCTTCCAACATCATGAGCCAGTCCCTTTAACATTCCCAGGAGACTCCCAATTTACAGCATCACCCAGAGATAGTACAGAGATGCCTATTGACAGAGTATATTTGAGATCACAGGACAGTCTCCCTGAGATTACAGATAAAGAGCAGAGGTCCTCTGCCCTCCTATCAAATCACCAGACTAACTACAAAAGACGAATAAAACTACAAATCCCAGTTACATAGAGAATTAAAGCAGGTTCCCTTTAGGCATCATTCCCAAAAATGCATCTGACTGGCATGGCAAGGATCAGACAGTCTAGCGAGCGTGGTGAAAATGTTTACAGTTAGCGATTATATCTGACAAACAACGTCCCAGCCATTTCAAACTTTACAGCTACAAAATATGCCATTTCTAAGCCATTGTAGACTTCAGGCTAGGCCTAAAGATGAACCCTTGCCCTCCAACCCTGTAGACCCTCTACAGTTTAGGGATGGGCTTGGCAGCCACAGCGATGCTCTCGATGGCACACTCGTCAGACCCCCGTCTGATCCTGAAGAAGCCCCCCCTCGCCCCACTCCGTCCCCCAGCTGTTCTTCACCACCCAGAACTTCTGACCCGTCATGTGACATTGGCCGTAGCCCACCAGCAGCACCGCGTGGTTGGTCAGCTCAAACGGGTTGTAGGGGTCATGGAGGCCCGTGTGGTGGTAGATGCCCTCTTTGTAGTGCATGAAGTCAGGATACACCTGGACGAGAACAGTGTGAGGAATACACCTGGCCATTTTGACTTAGCAAACTAATATTGGACATCACTCATGCACAAACCAACCAACGTGTGTCCCACCTCGAAAGCCACCCCCATGGGTCCGTTCTTGACCAGTTCCAGCATCATGGCAGACTCGCTGCAGCCTCCGTAGAACCCGCCGACGTAGCTGTAGTCCGAGGCGTAGTGGCGGAGACAGCCATTGGGAACGTCACACGGGGAATCTGTCCCAGCGTACGGATAACACGACTCTTCCACAATCCCAAAGTCCTGGACGTACTTCCCAATGAGGTAGGGAAACCACCGTCACAGCCTGAGGGAGGAAGTGAGAGGGGTTGGAGATACAGCAGAAACACAAACACAGCTGAGGTACAATTATGCAGTGTGTGCGCTCGCTCATTACCTTGGGAGTACTGGGAGCAGGAGACGACCTGCTGTGGGCTGAAGATGGGAGTCTCGGTGTTGTTGGTTTGGAGCCTGACACGAGCTTCCAACATTCCCATTAAGGCAAAGGAATAGCAGCTACCACACGAAGCTGGAGCCGACAGAGTAGCAGTCAAACCCTGCACTGTCACAACCAATCAAAAACCTCCCTGCAATATCAGTCACCACTAAGAACCAGACACCTGGTCAAGCAGTCCGTGGATCATCTTTAACCTGAAACTATTTTAACCCCCAGCAGCAACCCTAGTTCTGTGGGAATTAACCCTAAAAGCCCATTTATGCTGGAGCCGAAAATGTGGTTTCGTATGGAGGGTGTGACGCAATTGTGGAGCCTCCGGAGGTATGCAGAGGCAAAATTAGGCTCCGTATCACATCGCACCTCAAATTGTAACAATGCAGAGGGCTCCGTATAGCTCTGCATTGACATGATTGGTTGATGAGGTGGGGGCGGTACATCCTGTATAAACAAACTCACTTCACAAAAATTCTGCAGTAAATGCTGTGAGGCCACTGTCGACCATGTAGACTTTTAGGCAGGGCAGAAGGCCCCTGTTAAAACCCTTCAACAGAGCTCCTAAATCCCAGCCCTGCCGTTGCCCTCTCAGCCACCTATACAACTCACTACACACACGAGCACACTGTCTGTGGGGTTGAGACAGTAACATTGGCCACTATAATCCAGGAGGGACCATGTGCCCTTTGATTTAGCAGTTCTCTAACTAGGAGAACAGGAGTGGCACGGCATGTTCTGTGGAGAACATTCCTAAGGCCTCAGACACAGCAGACAGGCTGAACATTATACACAGGGGTTGGGAGAGGAGACAGATACTGCCAAGAGACACGATAGACAAGTGTAGGTATTTGACCCGGCGTGTTACCCTGGTTGCGGACAGGACTGAGGTAGTTGACGCCGTTGACATCTCTCCAGTCCCAGCGCTCAGGGAGGCCGGCCGCCATCTTGACTAGCGTTGCTGTCACAGGGGCGGGGCCAACACGTCTGGGGAGGAGCAGACTCATACAATAAGGGTACACCATGGACATTTCTGCAATGAATCCAAAATGAGTGTTACTACTGAACACCTTTAGGTACTACCTACTGAACAACTAATTTGATCTTCCCCACTGTCTCCTCAGGTCAACACACGTGACTATTTCATTCCCACCATATTTCTGACACCAAACCATTTCTTTAAAATCCCTGAGGGGGGAAGTGAACGACTGGAGAGAAAAATACAACTCAGCTGGGGGTTGAGAAATAAACTTCAGGCATTTGTAAGCCCTTGTACAGAGTGCCTCTTTACCATCCTTCATCATACCAGAGCAGTCTAGATGAGGTGGGGCCAGAGACAGTGTTCTATCATCCTAAAACAGAACCCTCTAGCCTTGGACTCATCTGCCATGACTATTCTCTCCAGGGGCACATGTCCCTCCCACATTATGAAATTGCGTTTGTCACCCCCAGTTTTATCATTGGAATGTGATAAAACGAGGCGAAGGTGTGCATTAGGACCATGCAGACACCTCCGAGCTGTCGGGTAGGCTGTGTGGAGTGTTTGACTGGATATAACAGAATTATGTCCGTCCCCCTTTCAAAAACCAAAGTTAAGCCCCTGATTCACCCTTCTCTTTCAGAAGTCACAAATCTCACATGCAGACTCATCCTGCTTCTTCCTTGAGGCTGTAATGCGTGTGTGAAGTTCACCAAAATGAGTTTCATAATAATTGAATTAATGTTTCATACGTAGTTTCACAAGTGTGTGCCTGTACCTGGGGATGTGAGAGGCTGGTCCCCCAGCTCTGTGCATTAGCTGCTGCAGAGTGTAGGTCTCATGTACGCTGTAGGCCGTGGCTTTCCAGGAGCTCTGGGCCGCGTTGATGGAGTCAATGAAATCCAGGTTGTGTTTGTAGGACCTCTGGAGCAACCTAGGGGAGAATAGGGAGGAGTAAGACTGCTTCTACCTCTGCATTCCTTGCTGTTTGGGGTTTTAGGCTGGGTTTCTGTATAGCTCTGTGACATCAGCAGATGTAAAAAGGGCTTTATAAATACAATTTGATTGACATCACCCCACCTGAGAGGAGTACACAAACCTACACAGCCTGAGGGAATGAAAACAGAATGAACGCAGGAGCACTAGAACAGCCAGAGAGCACTGCTCAGACTAGAACACAACTCACTTGCCACGAGCAGTGATTGACAGCCAATGTAAAAGAGAGAGCCTAAAGGCTAAGCAGACTGCTTGCTTTTCAATATGAGCAAATCTCACAGTATAATGGGACAATGGATGAAAAATAGCCTTCTAGCCAACTATAGAAAACGTAGGTTATTATTGGGCACAGAGTCTGTCAAGCACACTATAAAACCCTGAGGCTACTCACAGGTCATTGTGATGGTAGCGGTGTGTGTGTATGGAGCGAGGGGGTATTGGGACAACCCTCTTGGCAGTGAAGCAGGCCCAGTTGTTCCCCAGAGCATCATGGACCCAGCCTGGCAGAGTCTGGTCACAGTAGCTGGTCACCTCAGAGCCCTGCTCAGAGTACTGGAACAGAGGAGAAACAGTCTTTGTGGCTTTATGAACAGCAGCCATGACTAACAGTGGCCTTTTCCAGTGAAGCATGTGGTGTCACTGTGCTGAAACAAGTCCAGACAGTTTCATTAAGGAAGTACAAGTGATGTCTGCAAGTCACCTCAACCATGTAGGAGGGACAACACTGAACATTTCCCCTGATAAAGTCACGCGGCAGTCATGTGAAAAAGCAAAACGAAATACAACCCTGAATGAAAAAAGTAGCAACACAAAACTGAAAGTAACTTTGAATCACAAGCCTGAATGCATCAATAATGTAGCAATTGAGAGGTAAAAGACAGATTAGTGATTGAACCACCAACCCTGCAGTTACAGGAAAGGTTACCAGCCATGTGTCTGACGAGCCTGAAACTTAACGTGCAACTCTACAAGGTAAGAGGACTTCCATCACAGCCAGCCCGCTCACTAGAAGACTGATGGCATTTACTGAGCTAAACTGACCAAGACACACCGCTCAAATAAAACCTCACAATTCTGCCCAAAAACAATGACATCTCCTCTCAACCAGTGGCATATGGGCTTTCTAGGTGAGCGCTGATGCCACCCTTCGATAAGCAGTGCCCACTGTCAGAGGCAAGGGTGGGAAATATTTAGCTTGTCCATTCCCAGCACACCTCTCCAGAGAGCTGCTAAACAGACATCTGTGCAGCGCTTCAACATCAAATCCTGTAGCAGATAAAGGATATGGTAGAACAAGTATGTGGCCTTTCCTGTAGCCTACAGGCTGGAGATAAAATGACAATGTAATTCGTTATCCGCCAACAATGTTCCAGACCTCTTGACAGAGATCATAGTATGCTACTATTGTAGACTAAAGTGTAAGCCTGAATGAAACACATAAGTGAGAGCTTAAACCTGCCTTGAAGAAGCCAAACCACTTGTAGTCGTTGAGGACAACCTCGAAGCCCTGATTGTAGATGAGGGTGAAGAATCCTGTGTTTCCCAGGTCGTCCACCGCCACAGACAGCTTCTCCAGCTGCACCGTTATCGACTTATCAATGGTGTCTTTTTTAAAAAACAGAGACATTTTGGTAATTACTTCAATTAAACTTTGGGCTTCTTCTGTATTGCAAAGTATGACGGGATAGACATTGTAACATTGGGCAGAGGTGAAAGTTGTATCAAACATTGTATCATTGTCACAAAAGCACAATCAATAGTCTACAAACAATTGCAATAGTAGGCTACCGGGTCAAGTTAACACTCAAACCAATTCAAGTTGATGTTACATAGCCTACTTGATCGCTTAAAGCGTGAGGTTGTTCCGCACTTCCAGCTCTTACCCATCAGAGAGCAGTTGATGCCTTGGCCTTGTCCCCCCTTCGATACCTGGAACACCCAGGAGCCCAACAGGTCTTCATAGGTGCAGTTGGCCGGGGTATCAGCCTGGGAGCCCTCCACCCAGAGCAGGAACACACACAGCAACACACCGCTCACCTTCATCGCGTCACACCACGCTCCTTTTTACAGAACTACAAAGATTTGAGTCTACGATAATAACTAGCGAGGAACTTGAGTTAAAGCCGAAATAGAAAACGGTAGGCTATATTTCCCCGTACTTCGATGCACCTGCGAGACGGGTTTGAGATTTGTCCTCCGTGCTTTTGTACAATCAGAAGGAACTTTCCTTCGGTCATATGACCCACTGCAGCTTCTCACGTGACTCGCTGGGTCTTTATGAGAGAAGACAAAGATGTTTTATTATATTGGCAAGATAGCCGAGTGACCCCTCTAACACGGAAATATATGTCCTCAATGATTGAAGGCAAATGAGGTCAGGTGGAACCATTGTAGCCAATGAGAGGGCAGTACGCGTGTGAACAACTAAGTCGTTTTTCTCAAATTTGCCGGAATGCCACGTGAATCCAATTATATCAGTACATTTGTAACAGCCTAAACATTACGAAACTTATATTTGATAAAATTAGCCTCTCGTAACTCGACACTCCTTCACAGACAGATTTTGGGCGAAGTAAATCCTCTCGTTTCGCCTGTCCCTGTCTGGAGGAGAGGATCGAATTGGAAAGGGAAACTGCAAATGTCGCTAATGACTTTGGGGTGTTCCTTGTTAAGGCAAATTACATTCAATTGATTTTCAGCTGTGAAGACACTTCACTTCAGGAACTCTGCTGTGGCTGACTTTTAAAAAAGTCAGCGTTTTATTGGATAATGAGAACACTTAAAGGTGTTTGTAAAGGATATAAACTCTGCAAAAAAAGAAACGTCCTCTCACTGTCAACTGCCTTTATTTTCAGCGAACTTAACATGTGTAAATATTTGCATGAACATTAGAAGATTCAACAACTGAGACATAAACTGAACAAGTTCCACAGACAAGTGACTAACAGAAATTGAATAATGTGTCCCTGAACAAAGGGGCGGTCAAAATCAAAAGTAACAGTCAGTATCTGGTGTGGCCACCAGCTGCATTAAGTACTGCAGTGCATCTCCTCCTCATGGACTGCACCAGATTTGCCAGTTCTTGCTTTGAGATGTCACCCCACTCTTCCACCAAGGCACCTGCAAGCTCCCGGACATTTTTGGGGGGAATGGCCCTAGCCCTCACCCTCCGATCCAACAGGTCCCAGACGTGCTCATTGGGATTGAGATCCGGGCTCTTCGCTGGCCATGGCAGAACACTGACATTCCTGTCTTGCAGGAAATCATGCACAGAACGAGCAGTATGGCTGGTGGCATTGTCATGCTGGAGGGTCATGTCAGGATGAGCCTGCAGGAAGGGTAACACATGAGGGAGGAGGATGTCTTCACAGTAACTCACAGCGTTGAGATTGCCTGCAATGACAACAAGCTCAGTCCGATGATGCTGTGACACACCACCCCAGACCATGACGGACCCTCCACCTCCAAATCGATCCCGCTCCAGAGTCCAGGCCTTGGTGTAACGCTCATTCCTTCGAAGATAAACGCGACCATCACCCCTGGTGAGACAAAACCGCGACTCGTCAGTGAAGAGCACTTTTTGCCAGTCCTGTCTGGTCCAGCGACGGTGGGTTTGTGCCCATAGGCAACGTTGTTGCCACTGATGTCTGGTGAGGACCTGCCTTACAACAGGCCTACAAGCCCTCAGTCCAGCCTCTCTCAGCCTATTGCGGACAGTCTGAGCACTGATGGAGGGATTGTGCGTTCCTGGTGTAACTCGGGCAGTTGTTGTCACCATCCTGTACCTGTCCCGCAGGTGTGATGTTCGGATGTACCGATCCTGTGCAGGTGTTGTTACATGTGGTCTGCCACTGCGAAGACAATCAGCTGTCCGTCCCGTCTCCCTGTAGCGCTGTCTTAGGCGTCTCACAGTACGTGATATTGCAATTTATTGCCCTGGCCACATCTGCAGTCCTCATGCCTCCTTGCAGCATGCCTAGGGCACGTTCCCGCAGATGAGCAGGGACCCTGGGCATCTTTCTTCTGGTGTTTTTCAGAGTTAGTAGAAAGGCCTCTTTAGTGTCCTAAGTTTTCATAACTGTGACCCTAATTGCCTACCGTCTGTAAGCTGTTAGTGTCTTAAACGACCGTTCCACAGGTGCATGTTTATGAATTGTTTATGGTTCATTGAGCAAGCATGGGAAACAGTGTTTAAACCCTTTACAATAAAGTGACATTTAAAATAATTTTGTGGTGTTCATTACTTATGCTTAATTGGCATAATGTGAAATAGATGCTCTTAAATTCAATTCAAGGGCTTTATTAGCATTGGAAACATATGTTAACATTGCCAAAGCAAGTGAAGTAGATAATAAACAAAAGTGAAAGAAACAATACAAATTAACAATTAACTTTACACTCACAGAAGTTCCAAAAGAATAATGACATTTCAAATGGCATATTATGTCTATATACAGTGTTGTAACGATGTGAAAATAGTTAAAGTACTGTGGTCAGGTATTCTGCCACTGTGTACTCTCTGTTTAGGTTTAAATATCATTCTAGTTTTCCCTGTTTTTTTGTTAATTCTTTCCAATGTGTCAAGTAATAATCTTTTTGTTTCTCATGATTTGGTTGGGTCTAATTCTGTTGCTGTCCTGGGGCTCTGTGGGGTCTGTTTGTGTTTGTGAACAGAGCCCCAGGTTAATTTCTCTGTAGGTGATGACTTTGTTATGGAAGGTTTGGGAATCGCTACCTTTTAGGTGGTTGTAGAATTAAATGCTCTTTTCTGGATTTTGATAATTAGCGGGTATCGGCTTAATTCTGCTCTGCATGCATTATTTGGTGTTTTACGTTGTACACTGAGGATATTTACGGAGAATTGCATGCATAGTCCCGATTTGGTGTTTGTCCCATTTTGTGAATTCTTGGTTGTTGAGCGGACCCCAGACCTCACAACCATAAAGGGCAATGGGTTCTATAACTGATTCAAGTATTTTTATCCAGATCCTAATTGGTATGTCAAATTTTATGTTCCTTTTTTATTGCATAGAAGGCCCCTCATATTGTTCACATCTTTTTGGAAGGTACATGGCGTTGATGTTTAGGCCGAGGTATGTATAGTTTTTGGTGTGCTCTAGGGCAGGTATTCCCTAACTGGGGCAATGCCGTCGGGGGTAAGCCAAATAAATTGTTTATTTTTATTAAACAGTCCATTTATATTTTCCAACAGGGCTATACATTTGGGTGAGTTTTTTTTGTCGCCTGAGTAGCCTCCTTTCACTGGCAAAAATACAATTAAACCATCTACTGTTCAGCGAAATAACAACACAATGTCAAATACAGGTAGCCTAGTCAAATAATTGACATCCAATCACATTAACCGTTACTCTTTCGCGGGAATTCCACTAACGGTCCGCATGTAGCCAAACGTAGCTGCTGCTCATGTTGGAATCTGTACTGATGGCGCAAAAGCCATGACTGGGAGACATAGTGGAGTGGTAACGTGCGTGCAAGCAGTTGCTCCCGATGCCACTTGGGTACACTGCAGCATCCACCAAGAGGCTCTTGCTGCCAAGGGAATGCCTGACAGTTTTGGACACTACAGGGAAAATGGTTACCTTTGTTAAAGCAAGACCTCTGAACTCTCATGTATTTTCTGCACTATGCAATGATATGGGCAGCGACCATGTAACCCTATTACAACATACAGAAGTGCGCTGGTTATCAAGGGGCAAAGTATTGACACGTTTTTTTAAAATAGAGAGACAAGCTTAAAGTTTTCTTTACTGACAATCATTTTCACAGCTGACCGCTTGCATGATGACGAGTTTCTCACACGACGGGAATATCTGGGTGATGTTTTTTCTCGCCTGAATGATCTGAATCTAGGATTACAGGGACTCTCCACAACCATATTCAATAAGCCAGACAAAATGGAGGCTATGATTAAGAAGTTGGGGCTCTTCTCTGTCTGCATTAGCAAGGACAACACACAGGTCTTTCCATCATTGTATGATTTTTTTGTGTGCAAATGAACTCAAGCTCACGGACAATGTCAAATGTGATATAGCGATGCACCTGAGTGATTTGCTTGCACAATAACGCAGGTACTTTCCCGAAACGAATGACACAAACAACTGGATTCATTATCCCCTTCATGCCCTGCCTCCAGTCTACTTACCGATATCTGAACAAGAGAGCCTCATCGAAATTGCAACAAGTGGTTCTGTGAAAATTGAATTTAATCAGAAGCCACTGCCAGATTTCTGGATTGGGCTGCGCTCAGCAAATCACACTGTTAAGACACTTGTGCCCTTTGCAACTATGTACCTCTGTGAGAGTGGTTTCTCGGCCCTCACTAGCATGAAAAATGAAATACAGGCGCAGACTGTGTGTGGAAAATGATTTAAGACTGAGACTCTCCAATACAAACCAACATTGCAGAGTTATGTGCATCCTTTCAAGCACACCCTTCTCATTAACCTGTGGTGAGTTATTCACAATTTTCGATTAACAAATAAGGTTTAATATGTAAGATGGTTAAATAAAGAGCAAAATTATAGATTATTATTATATTATTATTTGTGCCCTGGTCTTATAAGAGCTCTTTGTCACTTCCCACAAGCCAGGTTGTGACAAAAACTCAAACTCATTCTTATGTTTAGTGAATGTATCGTATAGTGTGTGTGTGTGGCAGGCTTACAATGATGGCAAAAAACAACATTTGAGAGTTGACCATGGTGCTAGAGAGGGGTACGCAGCTGGAGGTTGAATGTTTGAAGGGGTACAGGCCTATGAAAAGTGGGGAGACCTGAGGTCACCGCTCCCCCTACCTCAGGCTTCCAGTGGGGAGACCTGAGGTCACCGCTCCCCCTACCTCAGGCTTCCAGTGGGGAGACCTGAGGTCACCGCTCCCCCTACCTCGGGCTTCCAGTGGGGAGAACTGAGGTCAACCTACCCCCACCCCCCTCCCCATCTCGTGCTTCTGAGTGGGAGACCTTCACAGGCATTAGCCTGCCTAGCTCATGAGCAAGAATCAGGGCACACACACACACACACACACACACACCTAGGCCTACACACAGTTATACACACACTAGCCGGTATGTACCAGACTTCTGTTATCCACATAAGTGAGAAGAAGCATGTCTCAACATCTCAGAGCTCAGTCTGGCCTGGCCACCAGTGTTTCATGTTATTCGATGACAACACTGGGACATCACTCTGCTGTGCTCAGTAACTAAAGCCACACACACACTGTCAAATATTAAAACAGAATGATCTGATGCACTTAGCTATCGACCGATGTAATGAAGCCATAAACATGGCTGTCGTTAAACGCTCAACAACTTTTACTCTTGCGTTGGAAAGGTTTTGTGTGTACACCTGGGGATGTGTGCGGCCTATGTGTGTATGTGTGTGTGTGTGTGTGTGTGTGTGTGTCTCCAGTTGTTAAAAGGCTTATTTTAGCTGATGGACACTGAAAATATGGGGTCTGGGACAGACACATTGATTACCATGGTTACATGGTAGGAGACTGACTCATCTGCTTAACAGACCAAAATAAGCACTGATCGAATGGAGAGGAGAGTAGAGGAATTAGTCATGTCTGTTGTGTGTGTGTGTGGGTGATAGCGTAAAGGAAAAAGATGGGGAGAGAGAGACAGAGAGAGCGAGAGAGACAGAGAATGAGAGAGAGAAAGAGCGCGAGAGAGACAGAGAGAGAGAGAGAGAGAGAGAGAGAGAGAGAGAGAGAGAGAGAGAGAGAGAGAGACAGAGAGAGCGAGAGAGACAGAGAATGAGAGAGAGAAAGAGCGCGAGAGAGACAGAGAGAGAGAGAGAGAGAGAGAGAGAGAGACAGAGAGAGCGAGAGAGAGACAGAGAGAGAGAAAGAGAGAGAGAGAGGAAACAGACAGAGTTGTGGTGTTCTGTATGTTCTCTTTGAGAGACTCATTGAAGCTCTATGTTTCCATCCTGATGCCTCTCTGTCCGGCACAGGGAGGAAATTGACACTCTACTCACTTTAGTTTCACTCCTGCTTCAATGAAACCCACAAACCTATCACCCTAATACCATACACCGACACACACACACACACCGACACACACACACACACACACACACACACACACACACACACACACACACACACACACACACACACACACACACACACACACACACACACACACACACACACACACACACACTCCCAGTGTATGTGAGTGAGAGATATAGAGAGAATGTGTCTATGTTATTGTGAGATTGTGCCCTTCTTGCGATTCACTGCACGGCAACTAGGCTCCTACCTCCATAAATCTCTCTCAGTTTCATATACGACGTCGTTTGTCAAAATGTGCCAGTCGGTGGCGGTAGCCATGATTTAATCCAGAAACAGATCATTCTGCCTGCTCATAGCTCCACATAATGTCTGATTGTCTGATTGTGAGTAAATGGAAACCAGATAAGATTAAACAGATTGTTGCACACACACACACACGCACACAAACACATGCACACACACACACACACAAACACATGCACACACACACACAAACACACATGCACACACACACAAACACATGCACACACACACATCAAACTGAACACCATGCTACTGCACATCTCGCCTACACAACTTACAACTTAAGCCCCATCTCACAATACAAAACCCTCCAATACATGCTGTTCACAAAACAGCACTCTAATTTTAGACGTGATACATGTGAGTAATGTGTTGTATGTTCAAGTATGCGACATATGTACAGTATGTTATAGGTGGTTTTGGACTTGGACAAATTCGCTTTGCCTCTGAATGTACATAGCAACAATATCCTTTGGAGACAATCAATAGCTGGAATCAATCAATAGCTGGAATCAATCAATAGCTGGAATCAATCAATAGTTGGAATCAATCAATAGTTGGAATCAATCAATAGTTGGAATCAATCAATAGCTGGAATCAATCAATAGCTGGAATCAATCAATAGTTGGAATCAATCAATAGCTGGAATCAATCAATAGCTGGAATCAATCAATAGCTGGAATCAATCAATAGTTGGAATCAATCAATAGCTGGAATCAAGCAATAGAACAGTGAAATGAAGGGTTGTTTGTTCTGATTACCATGTGTGAAAATCAGGGCCAGGATTCAGTATGAACACGGATTTGGACAAATAAAGGTAATTTATTTGCAGTGTTTACCGTGAATGTGATGAATGTGGGAACATTGCCTTTCAAACGTACATTGCGGACAAAGCGCGATTGGATTGAGTCCAAACCTAAGTTCCTCCAATAATGCTGTAATGTCCACAAACGAGGTATGGTATTTTTTTGTTTTAGCGTAATGAGATGTCCCCAGGCTGTCTGTCCCCAGGCTGTCTGTCCGCAGGCTGTCTGTCCCCAGGCTGTCTGTTTCCAGGCTGTCTGTCCCCAGGCTGTCTGTCCCCAGGCTGTCTGATTCCAGGCTGTCTGCGAAGGGCCCGTGCTCCCATTGAGCACGTCTGGGACCTGTTGGATCGGAGGGTGAGGGCTAGGGCCATTCCCCCCAGAAATGTCCGGGAACTTGCAGGTGCCTTGGTGGAAGAGTGGGGTAACATCTCACAGCAAGAACTGGCAAATCTGGTGCAGTCCATGAGGAGGAGATGCACTGCAGTACTTAATGCAGCTGGTGGCCACACCAGATACTGACTGTTACTTTTGATTTTGACCCCCCCCCCTTTTTGTTCAGGGACACATTATTCCATTTCTGTTAGTCACATGTCTGTGGAACTTGTCTCAGTTGTTGAATCTTGTTATGTTCATACAAATATTTACACATTTTAAGTTTGCTGAAACTAAATGCAGTGAGAGGATGTTTCTTTTTTTGCTGAGTTTAGTTTAGCCTACTCAAACAGTCGGCTCAAACAGAGAGGAATGCTATGTTGGCTAGCTGGCTATGGCTATCCAACACTGGAACTCCAAGTAAAGGTAAGCTTTTCATTTTTATTAATTTATTGCCACCGGGGCCCACCGGTGTAACTGCTAAACTGCTTGCTGACTGTACACTGTACTGCATGAGTGAAGTGTGTTTACTAATGCCTTAGTTCTAGTAGCTATGTTGACTATGACGTAAGCTAATACGGTGACAACGATGTAGGCTGTGTGTAGCGGTTATGATATGAAGGTTTGGCTTGGAAAAGTTTTTTCACCTGGTCACAGACAGCTGATGTGTTGTGCACCGAAGTCCCTTCTTGCAAGTGAAGGGAAAAGATGAGAGGAAGAGAGCGCGTAGATGTGAGAATGAATTATACAATGATAAAAGGGATCATGCTGTTTGTATGTGGCTTCTATGAAAATGAAATGTGTTTGCGTGTAATCCAATAGAAACTCTTGTTTGCAACTGTTGGACTAATAATTACACCTTTTGGACTAATAATTACACCTCAGCTAGATGCAAGAGTGCGCAAGACGGTATTGAATGTCACTGTCTGTCACCTCAACTACTCAAATTTCTTTCAACCTGTGCACCTACGTTGTAAACTTTCATTTATAGGGTAGGTTGTAACAACCTCATGATGAGTATAGTGAAAATTAGAGTATAATGTAGTAGCCTAAACCTATCGCTGTTACATTGAGCTGGGTGAATGGAATATGAATGCCAGTTATCCAATATGCTGTTATAGAAATAAGGCCATACTCACCAAAAAATGTATCGTCCTCACTCATCTTAAAAGGCACCAACTGCCACTGTGCTGAATCATTGTGTGTGATAGAGAGGAGAGAGATAGAGAAACAGAGTAAGTGAGAGAGATGAAAGAGTGAGGAAGGAGAGAGGAGGAGAAGGGAAGGGAAGAGAGGAAAAGGGGAGGAGAGAGGAAGACAGCATAGTTTTGGCATTGCCTTCCATAGTGTCTCCTAATTGAAAGCAGTCATGACCAAAAGAACCCTCTTTGTCCTCATGAGTGGAATGTTATTAATATTTGTAATAATTTCATAATTAATAAAAATGTATAAAAATGTGGTGTTTCTATTCAAACAGTAGTTTTGTTATATTTCTGTCTTCTGTGATGTATATAAAGTGTAATATTGGGATGCAAACTCAAAATGTAATACATTACAGCTCTATATCTGACATGGTACAGGTGTCTTCTTTGTTTAAGCCCATAACCATGTGTGTGAGGTGTATACTTTTGTTTCAAAGTAGATTTGTTTAAGACTACCCAGAATCATTCTGTGTGACCCTGATTTAGCCCCCTGCAGTAAAAGGTTAAGTCTGATTCATTGTGGGCCAATAAAGTCCTTTAATGTCTGGGATGTCATGGTGACTGATTCTGAGTGTTTGCAGATCAGGCTGCATGGATGAGTCGCTGAAATATCAGAGCTGATCATTGGCCACAGCTCAGCCAATCCACAGCTCTGACTATCTCAGCCAATCCACAGGTCCGACTATCTCAGCCAATACAAATACCTTTTCTTATTAAATAACAGTTGATTCTTGCAGTAGGACATTACAATGAGAGGTTTTTAATAATGATTCAGAAGTTACTCTGCAGTACATTTACACAATGATTCTGCAATGGCTAGGAAACGAAAGCAAAAACTTGCCACATTT
Source organism: Brachymystax lenok tsinlingensis (assembly GCA_030435695.1). Taxonomy (NCBI): domain Eukaryota; kingdom Metazoa; phylum Chordata; class Actinopteri; order Salmoniformes; family Salmonidae; genus Brachymystax; species Brachymystax lenok. The sequence continues at coordinate 43,155,045 of CM059816.1, forward strand.
CCTACCTTACGTACCACAGGCCAGTGGATCCCAAACCTTTGTGACACACCTAAGCCCAGCTGGGACCTAGACAAACCGTCTGCGACCCACCAGAGGGCCCCGACTCACCGTTTGGGAAACACTGCTCTGTAGGCTAGACTTCACTCTCCTACTCCTTCAAAAGTAAACATGTTTCTTAACAGCTGTTAACATATATTCTCACGTTTTACAAAGCTGAATGAAACGACTAAATATATCATCAAATATCAACAGAAACCATCTCCAATATCACATCGATAGCATCATGTTACATTCTACACTTCTACACGCCAGAGAAAGCAGCTAAACCCCAAACCAAACCCAAAGCCCACTAAGGTAGGAGAGCAGCAGACACAGTTGGTTATCAGATTTTGTGTCAGCAGTAAACATGGTCTGTAGAGATTCTATAGAGTTGGCACTGAGTGAAGGAGGTTGGTATCAGAGCCATGTATTTAGAGAGTTGGGCCAATTTTAGAATGTTGAATATTGATCTAATTCTAGACATACAGTTACATAGCAATATTCAAATATACCCCATGTAATGTTAATGGGGAGCTACCATAGAATGTTGCAGTGTCATGTAAACGTGTCATAATGCAGAAACTTCTGGAAATACATGGCTCTGGTTGGTATGAATGAACCATGAGAATGCTCTGTGGAGTGTAGACAGTGTCAGTGTACATCTGTTCTCTCATCTTAGCTGTTTGTCAGTGAATGACTACGGGTGACATCGTGATAGGGTAGAAATGTAGAGACCATTGCATGCATTCCATGTACACACATGAATTATTGAGCTGCCTTGCCTTTGTCTATTGGAATTCTACATAGTTCATCACCATTTCTCATGAAATCACAAAGCTAGCAGAAATATATGCTGATAAGCTTGATAAATAATCATCACGACGTGATTCAACAACATAAACTGGATTATCTCAAGTCAGCAGTATGAAAGTAAACATCACTAATTCTAGGCAACATTCATCATCTTATTGACATCTCTAATGAACATAGACTCCCCATGAATAGAATCTCACTAGAATCATTGTCTTAGTCATGACTATGGGAGTAAGAAAAATAATAATAATTTAGGAATTACAATTATTTCTCATATTCTTTCGATTTGTATTAATTTAAAGAATAAAGAGTACAGTGTACCATGTCATAAACCTTACACTATTTTGTCGCAAATGTAGCTTAAATTGGACAATGATGTTGACTCTGATAAGATGGTTCTCTGAATAGGCTATCTTACAGAGAAAAAAAAAACATGCTCAAGTACAATTTAGTTCACACGTTTCAACCCATGGAGTGAACTTGAGCACATAGCCATGTCGTGTTCATGTCTTGTACTGAAATATAAAAACATTCAACATTCAATTCAGCAGCTTCAACATACATACAAAAATAGGGTTGACAATATCTCAGATATCCAGCATTGAGAACAGCTCTCTGTAACTCATATATTTGAATGAATCTCCAGTTTCTCTATGTTTTACACAGTAAACATGGTTTGGGGTAAATTAATCTGAACAGCGTTTATCTAGAGCAGACTGAAATACTAACTTTGCAGAGCCTCGATATGCCAGAGTCTCGAAATATAATGCAAATCTCCCAATCATTGGATGATTTGAGCAAATAAGACGTGAGTATCACAAGTTAGGACACAGCCCTGTAGGAGGAGAATGTGTTTTCAGGCTGTGTCACTGTGGAAACTTCCAGCCCTGTGGAAAGAGCTGTGTTCAGGCAGTGTCACTGTGGAAACCTCCAGCCCTGTGGAACGAGCTGTGTTCAGGCTGTGTCACTGTGGAAACCTCCAGCCCTGTGGAAAGAGCTGTGTTCTGTCTGTCTCACTGTGGAAATCTCCAGCCCTGTGGAAAGAGCTGTGTTCTGTCTGTCTCACTGTGGAAACCTTCAGCCCTAACTGATGTGTGTACCATTTTACATTCACAAATATGAGCTCAGGTCAGTTTTCCACAGATCAGTTTAGCATTTCTAGGGTTGAGCTTAGTGTTGTTTATAGGAATCAGCCTTATAAACAATAGAATACAATATAAGGAGTTACTGTGAATCCTGTGTTTCTGCCAAGGCAGCAGGGTAGAGTAACTCAGAACAGCCCAGTGGGGCAACATGGAGTCAAAGTGCTGAGTCAAGCTGCTGCTACACACACACACACACACACACACACACACACACACACACACACACACACACACACACACACACACACACACACACACACACACACACACACACACACAGAGAGAGAACAAGCTGCATCAATACTGTGCTATCTCAACATAAACACAGGTAAATTACACTCCATAGCCACAACAAAGCTATCGCTATCTCAACATTGTTTAAAGGTCATTAGTCAATGGTACTGCTCTGGGATGAATGGTTTCTCAGAGAGTTTTGGGTAGAAGGGAGAAGGATATGTATAGCTGTGATACAGACTGAGGTACTACAGACTACAACGGGACTTTTACCCAGTACAGATGTGTGTCATGTATAGGTATGGATAGTATTGCTTAAGGTTTGAACATCTGGAATATATTTATATAGAAAATATCCAAAACAATAAAAACAGTTTACTTTCACGAAACCACTTATTTCCCAACAAGTTACCCTCCCTCCCAAGCCCTCTCACCCTTTGGCACGATAATATTTTTTAATGTATTTTTGTATTTCTGATGTACAATGATTTTTGTTGTAACAGAATTACTATACATTTGAATAGTAACCTACACTCTCACATTCAATGTAACACTTGTTTTTTTGTCATATTGGTACTGTATATGTCACAACATAATCATAATTATAAAAACATTTCTTTTTGTAAATCTTTTTTTACCTTTTTGATATGTAAATGGAAATAATTTTAGGATCTGTCATTGCATGCCCTTGTTATGTACAGAATCGCTATGTCTGATAGAAGCTGTTCTCTCTACAGGCCCATGTCTAAGTGAACAACGGTACCAAGTCACAGGCAGACATTTATTGTCATGAATCTTGCCCTGGTGGCAGAACTGAGCGATTTGCTCTAGACGGGCCAGTCAAAATGGGAAACAAAAAAAAAGAAGTGCTTTTTGGTCGTAATTTAAGGTTACACGTTAGGGTTTATAGTGTAGTTAAAGTTAGGGTTAGGGTGAGGTTTTAAATCAGCTTTTATGACTTTGTGGCTGGCAGGTTAGTGTTTTTTGTTATGACTCTTGTTCTGGAGGCAGCTCTGCAGAATGGTCACTAGCTGGCACAGCCACAAAGTCATCAAATCTGACCTACATTTGTATCTGGCATATCTAAGGGGAAATCACTCATTTCTGACTCCAGGGCAATAAATACCAACCTGCTACAAAGTCACACACATTGTTATGCCAGAAGTGGATTCGTTTCTACTAAATTCCTCTGGATCTCACAAATATTCTCATTCTGGCCCTCCTAGCTCTTGAGCCAGAGGGGATACACAGCGCTAAATCAGGGTGCTAAAACATCTACAAGCCCTTCTGACAGCATGAAGCAAACATGACTTCAGACATCAGTCTTAGACAGGGGGCTGGGTGCAGCTCTAGTGTGATGGTGCGCAGTAGCCTGGGACTGCCGTGCAGAACAAATATCAGCCCACAGAGAGAAGCACGAGATTGAACTTTACTCAACTTTCTAGAGCAGTGGTCACCAACCAGTCAATCAATATTGACTGGTCGATCTCCAAGGCATTCCTAGTCGAACTCCAAGGCATTCCTAGTCGATCTCCAAGGCATTCCTAGTCGATCTCCAAGGCATTCCTAGTCGATGGCCAAACATTTCTGTAAAAAAAACAATGATAGAGCATTGTGTTCCTATATTTTTGGGGCGATAGGTGCACCCGATTCAGCTGCCCTGAGTGCCGGGTAGGCAAACTGTTGCCATTTGAACCATTTCATGTGTCTAAAGGTACAAACTTAGCCTTCCTGGCAGGCCCAGAGAGCAAATCAAATGCACTATAGGCCTACCGTTGGCCAATCAGATGGCTCAGATTACCGTGTCTACAGTAACGTAGCAGGCATAAAAGAAAGCTACAGCAAAGTTGATACTGTGAGATTTCAAAACGTCTCTGTTCATAGAAGTAACAACATGAATTTGTGTATGAGGCAGAAATAATGCAGCGCGACTCGAGTTGTCATCATCAGCTGGAAGAATGTCTCTGTTTGGTCAGTGTCAGTGGAGGAAAGGGAGAGAGGAAGGATGTTGAGAGACGGACCCTCAGTCTGCTGCTCTCTCCCTCTGCTGAGACTGACCATCAGATGCAGGCACCATCAGACCAGTAAAATAAAAAGCGAATTATTTAAATCAATGCTCACTCAGCTGTGCCTCAGAAGTAATACAACAATGGATCTATTACCGGTGTGATCATACAGTCTAGCTCCAAAAATGGCCCGAACTACAATGCATTTGCAAGGCAATACAAGCAAAGCCAGTATGTGTTGATAATGCATTGGGCCTATAGCTTACTGCACAAACCTCATTGCTACAGAACTGTTTATAATTGGTTAATGTTGCATAGGCTTATGTTTTTAAGTCATGTTAATAAAAAATCAGAGCTGTAGATCTCGGCATGCAAAGGGTTGGTGACCACTGTTCTAGAGTTTTCCCTGTAAACACTGTCAACGTTTTCCTTTACTGTGGCAAGTGTGATTTAATCAAGGCAATATTAGCCACTTTCAACGCAAGAGATTTTGTTGTAGGCAGAACGCATCGGAGTAGGATTCTCTTGCATTGACACGCACTACTCAGCCCGTACTCTACACAGACCAGTGTGGCATAACCAATCAGACCTGCAGTAGGTCTATATGCAAATAGACCATTGCCATATATGGTTCTGTGCCATTTACTTTGAACTGGACTGTGTTTACAGCATGTACAGCATGAGTGGTGGTGAGTAGATGAGCTTGTTGAGATCAAAGCGAGAGATACATATAGTCACATGTGCACATTTTGTTCATATCCTTTGCTAGTTAGTGAGTTATTAGGCCAGTTCTAGATCATTTGTGGTCAGCAATAGGGGAGTGGTTGAGCACAAAACATGTACATTTCTAGACATCCTTGAAAAGCGAGTCAGGTAGAGACTTTTTTTGTCTTAAAGGGGCAGTGTTGTATTTTGAGACAGGCTTGACTAATCTAAGTAGCCAATAGGCAGAGGGTAGCATAATTTGTCTAATTCTCTGTAATAATAGTATGGGAATAATAATGCATTTTATTTTGTAAAGTGGTTTCTTGCATCAAACAACTCAACAACATATCCAGTCACCTCCTTGTCTGAAGGACAAATGGATAAACAGGTTAATGTCAAGCCCTGCATGTTTTTTTCAAAAGTCTCATGGAATGTAGACCTATATTGAACACCACGCATTGTCTGCTACTGTAGGCTGAGTGATAGAACAGCTATTTCCATGTTAAAATGTTATGTGATGCATTTTCTCCATTGTTTTTGATGGTAGGCCAATCTCGTAGGCCTAGATTATGATCAAATAGCCACAGTAACCTACTTGGCCACTGTTAAAACTGTAACTTAAAGTGGGTACAGCCTCAGTGTTCACAGTAAACGCACTGGAAGTTTCACAGAA
>CM059816.1:43163159-43243159 GCA_030435695.1 Brachymystax lenok tsinlingensis
CCTCCCTCTCTGTCCTCCCCTCCATCTCTCCTCTCTGTCCTCCCCTCCATCTCCCCGTCCTCCCCTCCACCTCCCCTCTCTCTGTCCTCCCCCTCCATCTCCCCTTTCTGTCCTCCCTCCATCTCCCCCTCCTTCCTCCCTTCTCTGTCCTCCCCTCCATGTCCTCCCCTCTCTGTCCTCCCCTCCATGTCCTCCCCTCTCTGTCCTCCCCCTCTCCATGTCCTCCCCTCTCTGTCCTCCCTCCATGTCCTCCCCTCTCTGTCCTCCCTCCACCTCCCTTCTCTGTCCTCCCCTCCACCTCCCCTCTCTGTCCTCCCCTCTACCTCCCCTCTCTGTCCTCCATCTCCCCTCTCTGTCCTCCCCTCTACCTCCCCTCTCTGTCCTCCCCTCCACCTCCCCTCTCTGTCCTCCCTCTACCTCCTCCCTCTCTGTCCTCCCCTCCACCTCCCCTCTCTCTGTCCTCCCCTCTACCTCCCCTCTCTGTCCTCCATCTCCCCTCTCTGTCCTCCCCTCTACCTCCCCTCTCTGTCCTCCCCTCCACCTCCCCTCTCTGTCCTCCCCTCCACCTCCCCTCTCTGTCCTCCCCTCCATCTCCCCTTTCTGTCCTCCCCTCCATCTCCCCCTCCTTCCTCCCTTCTCTGTCCTCCCCTCCACCTCCCCTCTCTGTCCTCCTCCCTCCATCTCTCCTCTCTGTCCTCCCCTCCATCTCCCCGTCCTCCCCTCCACCTCCCCTCTCTGTCCTCCCCCTCCATCTCCCCTTTCTGTCCTCCCCCCTCCATCTCCCCTCCTTCCTCCCTTCTCTGTCCTCCCCTCCATGTCCTCCCCTCTCTGTCCTCCCCTCCATGTCCTCCCCTCTCTGTCCTCCCCCCTCCATGTCCTCCCCTCTCTGTCCTCCCCTCCATGTCCTCCCCTCTCTGTCCTCCCCTCCACCTCCCTTCTCTGTCCTCCCCTCCACCTCCCCTCTCTGTCCTCCCCTCTACCTCCCCTCTCTGTCCTCCATCTCCCCTCTCTGTCCTCCCCTCTACCTCCCCTCTCTGTCCTCCCCTCCACCTCCCTCTCTGTCCTCCCCTCTACCTCCCCTCTCTGTCCTCCCTCCACCTCCCCTCTCTGTCCTCCCCTCTACCTCCCCTCTCTGTCCTCCCCTCCACCTCCCCTCTCTGTCCTCCCCTCTACCTCCCCTCTCTGTCCTCCATCTCCCCTCTCTGTCCTCCCTCTACCTCCCTCTCTGTCCTCCCTCCACCTCCCCTCTCTGTCCTCCCCCTCTACCTCCCTCTCTGTCCTCCCCTCTACCTCCCCTCTCTGTCCTCCCCTCCATCTCCCCTCTCTGTCCTCCCCTCCATCTCCCATCTCTGTCCTCCTCTTCTCTCTCCCAATTGTCAGGTTAATTAGTGTGATTAATCTATAATGGAGCTTCTGATTAAATCATGCTGCTATGGGAAGACTCATATAACCTCAGCAGACAGACAACAGGGGGAGAAAGAGCTGGAAAGAGCATTTTAGCAGACTCTCTTATCCAGAGCGACATATCGTAGTGTGTGTATACGTTTTCACTAACCAGCTGACTAAAGAGAATGTCCTTTTCTCTTTTCCTTTTGACTCTGTGGAGCGGCACGTTATCATTTCATATGGCTGGTCACATGGTTGTTCCATTAGATATGAATAACTTGGTCACATGGTTGTTCCATTAGAGATGGAGAACTTAGTCACATGGTTGTTCCATTAGAGATGGAGAACTTGGTCACATGGTTGTTCCAATAGAGATGGAGAACTTGGTCACATGGTTGTTCCAATAGAGATGGAGAACTTGGTCACATGGTTGTTCCAATAGAGATGGAGAACTTGGTCACATGGTTGTTCCATTAGAGATGGAGAACTTGGTCACATGGTTGTTCCAATAGAGATGGAGAACTTGGTCACATGGTTGTTCCATTAGAGATGGAGAACTTGGTCACATGGTTGTTCCATTAGAGATGGAGAACTTGGTCACATGGTTGTTCCAATAGAGATGGAGAACTTGGTCACATGGTTGTTCCATTAGAGATGGAGAACTTGGTCACATGGTTGTTCCATTAGAGATGGAGAACTTGGTCACATGGTTGTTCCAATAGAGATGGAGAACTTGGTCACATGGTTGTTCCATTAGAGATGGAGAACTTGGTCACATGGTTGTTCCATTAGAGATGGAGACCTTGGTCACATGGTTGTTCCATTAGAGATGGAGTGCTTGGCCTTTAGCTCGTCCTCTTCCAATTGTATTTTATCTCCCCCAACCCCCCTCTCTCTCCCCCTTCTCTCTCTCTACCCTTTCTCTCTCCCCCTCTCTCTCTCTTTCTCCCCCCCTCTCTCTCTCTCTCTCTCTCTCTCCCCCTCTCTCCCTCCTCGTTCTCTCTCTCCCCCACCCCCTCTCTCCCCTTCTCTCTCTCTACCCTTTCTCTCTCTCCCCCTCTCTCTCTCTCTCTCTCCCTCTCTCTCTCTCTCTCTCTCTCCCCCTCTCTCCCTCCTCTTTCTCTCTCTCCCCCACCCCCTCTCTCTCTCCCCCTGCTCTCTCTCTCTCCCTTTCTCTCTCTCCTCTCTCTCTCCCCCTCTCTCTCCTCTCCCCTCTCTCTCTCCCCCCTCTCTCTCTCTCTCCCACTCTCTCCCTCCTCTTTCTCTCTCTCCCCCACCCCCTCTCTCTCCCCCTTCTCTCTCTCTACCCTTTCTCTCTCCCCCTCTCTCTGTCTCTCTCCCCTCTCTCCCTCCTCTTTCTCTCTCTCCCCCCCACCCCCTCTCTCTCCCCTTCTCTCTCTCTACCCTTTCTCTCTCCCCCTCTCTCTCTCTTCCCCTCTCTCCCTCTCCCCCTCTCCCTCTCCCCCACTCTCTCTTCCCCCTTCTCTCTCCCTCCTCTCTTTTTCTCCTGGAAAGTGGCATCTGCATAATCAGGTGTGCGGGTCGGACTCAGGTCAGACAGAGAGAGACAGACTCACAGCGGCTGGGGAAGCATTGACTCAGAATGCCTTCATTGAAATGGCCCTGCACTAAAAAGGCTGTTACTGAAACGGCCCTCAAATGAGATTCACTTAGCAAGCAGTGACCCAGCACCGATCTCTGAAACATTCCTCAGCTAAACTCTATCTCCTGTGTGACCCCAGACAGCCTCTACAGCATCTCTATGTATTCCCTGCGACACACACACACACACCTGAGTGTCTCTCCGGTGGAGCCGCGTCGCCTCCAGAGGTTGGCCAGGCTGGAGGAGCGGCTGGCGGCCGAGGAGGACTTCCCATCGCCCACGTGCATGCGTACCACCGTGCTCGTAGTGAAGGCACTGCGCACATTACGCTCCGGCTTGGCCAGGATGATATACACCTGGAGAGAGAGAGACAGACAGAAGAGCTTCATAACCGTTCATAAGCATAGACAGCACACTAGGCACTATATAACACCTATTATAACCCTTCACAAACCCCTTATAACCAATAACCTTTTGTGAAAGAGCACAGTTTGAAAGATATGGCAAATAGAAATCAAACCGAATGACCTCACAAGTCCTCAACCGGCAGCTTCATTAAAGAGTACCCGCAAAACACCAGTCTCAACGTCAACAGTGAAGAGGCGACTCTGGGATGCTGGCCTTCTAGGCAGAGTTCCTCTGTCCAGTGTCTGTGTTCTTTTGCCCATTTTAATCTTTTATTTTTATTGGCAAGTCTGAGATATGGCTTTTTCTTTGCAACTCTGCCTAGAAGGTCAGCATCCCGGAGTCGACTCTTCACTGTTGACGTTGAGACTGGTGTTTTGCGGGTTCTATTAATGAAGCTGCCAGTTGAGGACTTGTGAGGCGTCTGTTCTCAAACTAGACAATCTAATGTACTTGTCTTGCTCAGTTGTGCACCAGGGCCTCCCACTCCTCTTTCTATTCTGGTTAGAGACAGTTTGCGCTGTTCTGTGAAGGGAGTAGTACACAGCTTTGTACGAGATCTTCAGTTTCTTGGCCATTTCTCACATGGAATAGCCTTCATTTCTCAGAACAAGAATAGACTGATGAGTTTCAGAAGAAAGGCCATTTTGAGCCTGTAATCGAACCCACAAATGCTGATGCTCCAGATACTCAACTAGTCTAAAGAAGGCCAGTTTTATTGCTTCTTTAATCATAACAACAGTTTTCAGCGGTGCTAACATAACTGCAAAAGGGTTTTCTAATGACCAATTAGCCTTTTAAAATTATCAACTTGGATTAGCTAACACAACGTGCCATTGGAACACAGGAGTGATGGTTGCTGATAATGGGCATCTGTACACCTATGTAGATATTCCATAAAGAATCAACCGTTTCCAGCTACAATAGTCATTTCCAACATTAACAATGTCTTCACTGTATTTCTGATCAATTTGATGTTATTTTAATCGACAAAAAATGAGCACATGTATTTAAAAAACAAGGACATTTCTAAGTGACCCCAAACTTTTGAACGGTAGTGTATGTATATTATTTACAAAAAAATATATGGGGGATTGAAGTGATGCAGACAATTACATTGATGGAAGCTACAATCTACCAGCAATATTAAAGCTGATCTACCCCCTATAAATAAATAAATAAAATACAAATAAAAAACACAATCTTCCAAAAAACATTCCTTTTCAAGTCCCTCAGTCGAACTCCTTTGCTGTTAAAGCTGATGTTTGTTTGGCTCCACTTTCTAGCTCTAGTGTTGTGTGTCTTACCTTGGGGGCGAACATGCAGCAGAGCGCCACAGTGGCACTGAGGCTGACGCTAAAGCACATGGTGATGATCTTGTAGTTGGAACCGAAGTAGATGGGCACGAAGGCCAGCCAGATGATACAGGTGGTGTACATGGTGAAGGCGATGTACTTAGCCTCGTTGAAGTTGGCCGGGACGTTGCGCGTCTTGAAGGCATAGAAGGTGCAGCTCAGGATCAGCAGGCCATTGTAGCCCAGTGGCGCCACCACGCCCAGGTTGGTGGTGTAACAGATGAGGTTGACCTGCCGGATGCTGGGGTAGTCGTGGATCACCTGCAGGTAGTAAAGCCATCAGTGTGTCACGTTGGTATGAAGGATCGGGAGACAGGTGCAGGAATGCATAATATATTTTTTTATTTTACCCAAATTACGGCGTGCCGTGTAAAGGCACAGGGACGAAGACCAAACTAACACTATACAAAAACACAGGGTTGAAACCTAAACAAAAGAGCGAGGAGTACCTCGAATAAATAACACTAGCGCACAATGATTATCACACGGGACGAGACCCGTAATCATCTGCGCAATTCACAAGGGCACGAAAGCCAAAACATACAGCACAGGTACTCACACGCACCAATGGACATAGGAACAATAAAACACCAAAAGAAAGTCTGCGTGAACGTGCCTTAGGCATGCTGCAAGGAGGCATGAGGACTGCAGATGTGGCCAGGGCAATAAATTGCAATGTCCGTACTGTGGGACGCCTAAGACAGAGCTACAGGGAGACCGGATGGACAGCTGATTGTCCTCGAAGTGGCAGACCACGTGTAACAACACCTGCACAGGATCAGTTCATCCGAACATCACACCTGCGGGACAGGTACAGGATAGCAACAACAAATGCCCGAATTACACCAGGAACGCACAATCCCTCCATCAGTGCTCAGACTATAGGCTGAGAGAGGCTGGACTGAGGGCTTGTAGGCCTGTTGTAAGGCAGGTCCTCACCAGACATGACCGGCAACAACGTCGCCTATGGGCACAAACCCACCGTCGCTGGACCAGACAGGACTGGCAAAAAGTGCTCTTCACTGACGAGTCGCGGTTTTGTCTCACCAGTGGTGATGTTTGGATTCACGTTTATCGTCGAAGGAATGAGCATTACACCGAGGCCTGTACTCTGGAGCGGGATCGATTTGGAGGTGGAGGGTCCGTCATGATCTGGGGCGGTGTGTCACAGCATCATCGGACTGAACTTGTTGTCATTGCAGGCAATCTCAACGCTGTGCGTTACAGGGAAGACATTCTCCTCCCTCATGTGGTACCCTTCCTGCAGGCTCCTAACATGACCCTCCAGCATGACAATGCCACCAGCCATGCTGCTCGTTCTGTGTGTGATTTCCTGCAAGACAGGAATGTCAGTGTTCTGCCATGGCCAGTGAAGAGCCCGGATCTCAATCCCATTGGGCACATCTGGGACCTGTTGGATCGGAGGGTGAGGGCTAGGGCCATTCCCCCCAGAAATGTCAGGGGACTTGCAGGTGCCTTGGTGGAAGAAAGAGTGGGGTAACATCTCACAGCAAGAACTGGCAAATCTGGTGCAGTCCATGAGGAGGAGATGCACTGCAGTACTTAATGCAGCTGGTGGCCACACCAGATACTGACTGTTACTTTTGATTTTGACCCCCCCTTTGTTCAGGGACACATTATTCCATTTCTGTTAGTCACATGTCTGTGGAACTTGTTCAGTTTATGTCTCAGTTGTTGAATCTTGTTATGTTCATATAAATATTTACACATGTTAAGTTTGCTGAAAATAAACGCAGTTGACAGTGAGAGGATGTTTCTTTTTTGCTGAGTTTATATACAAATACAATTAGTGGGAATGAGAGCCAGGTGTGCACAATGAAAGTTCCAGAGGGATCCGTGACACAGTGTCAGCACTTACGTACAGTAAACACACACACACACAGTGGGCACAGCCTACCTGTGGGGGCTCCATGAGGAAGAGAGCCACTATGATGCCCAGCTGCAGCAGGATGAGTAGAGAGGCGATGATCAGCTGGGCGCAGGCAGACATGAACCTGGGCTTCTTAGTACAGATCTTCTTCTTACTGCCAGCCAGGATACGGGCTATACGGTTAGTCTGCAACAACAACACAGCCAGGTTGCGGGCTATACGGTTAGTCTGCAACAACAACACAGCCAGGATACGGGCTATATGGTTAGTCTGCAACAACAACACAGCCAGGTTGCGGGCTATACGGTTAGTCTGCAACAACAACACAGCCAGGTTACGGGCTATACGGTTAGTCTGCAACAACAACACAGCCAGGTTACGGGCTATACGGTTAGTCTGCAACAACAACGCAGCCAGGTTGCGGGCTATACGGTTAGTCTGCAACAACAACACAGCCAGGTTGCGGGCTATACGTTTAGTCTGCAACAACAACATAGCCAGGATACGGGCTATACGGTTAGTCTGCAACAACAACACAGCCAGGATACGGGCTATACGGTTAGTCTGCAACAACAACACAGCCAGGATACGGGCTATACGGTTAGTCTGCAACAACAACACAGCCAGGATACGGGCTATGCGGTTAGTCTGCAACAACAACACAGCCAGGATACGGGCTATACGGTTGACTTTAAACACAGTTTGTTTGGGAAATCCTTATGTCTAGATGTAAAAGGACATGGTAGGTGAAAGAATCAAGGTAAAGATGGGCCTTGATGATGTACCTTGGTGACCAGGGCAGAGTAGCTCATGGCAGGAGACAAGCCTATGCCCAGTCTCTGTAGGTAGCAGTGTGCAGCATGGGGCTTGGCGATGAGACTGAAGGTACACAGATAGCCCAGACAGATCCCAGCCAGGATGATGTAACACAGCTCTCGGCTAGACGACTTCACCACCGGAGTGTCCCGGAACCTACACCCACAGAAACACACATTTTAGAACCTTGTAACAAATCTACTAACTTACATTTAAAATTACATGTTGAAAACAATCCCAGTGGAATCGCTTTAACGTGTTATCTTCTGAGGTGTATGTATCCAGTGGAATTGTTTTAACGTGTTATCTCCTGGGGTGTATGTACCCAGTTGAACTGTTTTAACGTGTTATCTCCTGGGGTGTATGTACCGTGGAATCGTTTTAACGTGTTTTCTCCTGGCGTGTATGTACCCAGTGGAATTGTTTTAACGTGTTATCTCCTGGGATGTATGTACCCAGTGGAATCTTTTTAACGTGTTATCTTCTGGGGTAAAAGGTGGAATTGTTTTAACGTGTTATCTCCTGGGGTGTATGCACCCATTGGAATTGTTTTAACGTGTTATCTTCTGGGGTGTATGTACCCAGTGGAATTGTTTTAACGTGTTATCTCCTGGGATGTATGTACCCAGTGGAATCTTTTTAACGTGTTATCTCCTGGGGTGTAGGTACCCAGTGCATCTTTTACCAATAAATCAATCAACAGAGTAAGATTTAAAATCACACAAGTCTAAATATGAAATAGAAATTCACATTTATTATGTTAAAATCCACAAGTTGTTACCTGATGAAGACGGAGGTGACGAAGAATGTGGCACAGAGTCCCAAACAGGCAAAGACCACAGCAGCGATGGGCTCAGGGTCCCCCCAACGTAGGTACTCTACTGGGATAGGGTCACAGCCTGGAGGGGGGAGGAGGTGGAGAGAGAAAGAGAAAGTGAGAGGTTAAAAACAAACAGCATTGATGCGTTTTCGGTTTCTCTTCCTATCTCTCTCTGTTTATCTTTTTCTCTGAATTTTTTGTCACCTTCTCTGTCTTGTGTGCCCTCCTCTCTCTCTCTCTCTCTCTCTCTCTCTCTCTCTCTCTCTCTCGCTTTCTTTCTTTCTCTCTCTCTCTCTCTCTCTCTCAAATTCAAGCTGTAATGAAATTATAAACAATAACAAATAATAATATAAAATGGTATTAAATAATAATACAAAATTAAATACAAAAATAATAACAATAAAATGGTATCAGTCAATAGTAGAAATGTAATAAATATAAAAATAACAGTCATCTTCACCATTACATTAGTACTACAACTACCATCATTACTACTACTACTACCACCACCATTGGTTGGTTAGGTCCAACACCAGCTGACTGAGAGGGCTCGTTTCTGGGCTCAGCTCTTGGGTTTGAAGTGCTTTAAATTGCAGACTTGAATTTGGACTTGAATTTCGATGTCGCCAAAATTTTAAAGATCTTTTCTGTCTTTTCATTACCACTGGAAAGTGGCCAGATTCTGCCCTACATGCATTAGTTGGTGTATTTCTCTGGACTTGTAGAATTTTCCTGACAGAATTCTGCATGTAGGGCTTCAATTGGATGTTTGTCCCACATTTTAATGTCCAGTTTATTGAGTGGCCCCCAAACCTCACTTCCGTAAAGAGCTATTGGTAGGATTACAATGTCAAATATTTTGGTACAAATTCAAATTTTTATTGCATACAATGCTCTGCTGGCTTTTTCTTTGAGTGCATTCACTGCCATATTAAAGTTTCCCGGTGCAGATATGGTCAGATCAAGGTTGTGTAATTTTTTGTGTGTTCAATTATGGTGCACAAAAATCTGTGGAGGGAGCTGAAGGTTCGAGTTGCCAAACATCTGCAAAGAGGAGTGGGACAAAATCCCTTCTGAGATGTGTGCAAACCTGGTGGCCAACTACAAGAAACGTCTGACCTCCAACTACAAGAAACTGACCTTTTATTACAGTTAATATTGTTTTGACACAAGCTAGTTTTAAAAGTCCGTATTGGAAATGTAATGTTGCATTGTTGAAAGAAAAGGAGTTAATTGAGAAATTTGAAATGTTTTGGAAGGAGTGGGGTGCTAAAAAAAAGGAATTTGATAATTTGATACAATGGTGGGAAATAGGAAATATTTTGTCAGCAGTATACATGTTTTTCAACAAGAAAAATAAAACAAAAAATGTTTGAAATAGAACAAGATATTTTACATATCACATCTGGTATGATTCAGAAATCTAATTCATCTTCAGCTGGAATGTTGGGTGAAAAGAAACGGGATCTAGAAGATTTGTTGCAAGTGTGGGCAAAAGGTTCCCTGATAAGATCTTGGTTTATGTCTGTACATGAGATAGATGCTCCCACTGCATATTTTTTTAATTTAGAAAAAGTGTCAAAGAAACAAAATGAAATGTATTGTTTAACAAAACCTGATGGACGAAAGACTTTTGATGCAAGAGAAATTAGAAAGATTGCAGTGGACTTTTATTCAAACTTGTATAGAAAAGAAGAAACGGAGAATGAATGTGTGTCACAGATACTGCAGCAGTTGCCTTCTCTCACTAAACCGCAGAGGGAGAATCTGGACAGTACTGTATACAGTGGGGGAAAAAAGTATTTAGTCAGCCACCAATTGTGCAAGTTCTCTCACTTAAAAAGATGAGAGAGGCCTGTAATTTTCATCAAAGGTACACTTCAACTATGACAGACAAAATGAGGAAAAAAAATCCAGAAAATCACATTGTAGGATTTTTTATGAATTTATTTGCAAATTATGGTGGAAAATAAGTATTTGGTCAATAACAAAAGTTTATCTCAATACTTTGTTATATACCCTTTGTTGGCAATGACAGAGGTCAAACGTTTTCTGTAAGTCTTCACAAGGTTTTCACACACTGTTGCTGGTATTTTGGCCCATTCCTCCATGCAGATCTCCTCTAGAGCAGTGATGTTTTGGGGCTGTCGCTGGGCAACACGGACTTTCAAAGATTTTCTATGGGGTTGAGATCTGGAGACTGGCTAGGCCACTCCAGGACCTTGAAATGCTTCTTACGAAGCCACTCCTTCGCTGTTCGGCGGTGTGTTTGGGATCATTGTCATGCTGGAAAGACCCAGCCACGTTTCATCTTCAATGCCCTTGCTGATGGAAGGAGGTTTTTACTCAAAATCTCACGATACATGGCCCCATTCATTCTTTCCTTTACACGGATCAGTCGTCCTGGTCCCTTTGCAGAAAAACAGCCCCAAAGCATGATGTTTCCACCCCCATGCTTCACAGTAGGTATGGTGTTCTTTGGATGCAACTCAGCATTCTTTGTCCTCCAAACACGACGAGTTGAGTTTTTACCAAAAAGTTATATTTTGCTTTCATCTGACATTCTCCCAATCCTCATCTGGATCATCCAAATGCTCTCTAGCAAACTTTAGACGGGCCTGAACATGTACTGGCTTAAGCAGGGGGACACGTCTGGCACTGCAGGATTTGAGTCCCTGGCGGCGAGTGTGTTACTGATGGTAGGCTTTGTTACTTTGGTCCCAGCTCTCTGCAGGTCATTCACTAGGTCCTCCCTGTGGTTCTGGGATTTTTGCTCACCGTTCTTGTGATCATTTTGACCCCACGGGTGAGATCTTGCGTGGAGCCCCAGATCGAGGAAGATTATCAGTGGTCTTGTATGTCTTCCATTTCCTAATAATTGCTCCCACAGTTGATTTCTTCAAACCAAGCTGCTTACCTATTGCAGATTCAGTCTTCCCAATCTGGTGCAGGTCTACAATTTTGTTTCTGGTGTCCTTTGACAGCTCTTTGGTCTTGGCCATAGTGGAGTTTGGAGTGTGACTGTTTGAGGTTGTGGACAGGTGTCTTTTATACTGATAACAAGTTCAAACAGGTGCCATTAATACAGGTAATGAGTGGAGGACAGAGGAGCCTCTTAAAGAAGAAGTTACAGGTCTGTGAGAGCCAGAAATCTTGCTTGTTTGTATGTGACCAAATACTTATTTTCCACCATAATTTGCAAATAAATTCATAAAAAATCCTACAATGTGATTTTCTGGATTTTCTTTCCTCATTTTGTCTGTCATAGTTGAAGTGTACCTATGATGAAAATTACAGGCCTCTCTCATCTTTTTAAGTGAGAGAACTTGCACAATTGGTGGCTGACTAAATACTTTTTTTCCCCACTGTATTTGAGGAGTTAACTGATGCCGTGAAGCAGATGAAGACTGGTAGGGAACCTGGAATTGATGGACTATCAGTAGACTTTTTTTAAAGCTGTGTGGAACTAGACTTTTATGAGGTGATCCAAGAGTGTTTTAAAGAAAAACGCCTTCCCACAAGTTGCCAACGGGCAGTATTAACACTATTACCTAAAAAAGGGGACTTGAGTGATCTTAAAAACTGGAGGCCTGTGTCAATTCTAACAACTGATTATAAGCTAATAGCTAAAGTGTTAGCAAATAGGCTGAACACTGTATTAGGAGATGTAATACATCAAGATCAATCCTACTGCATTCCAGAAAGAACCATTTATGATAACATTTTTATGATCAGAGACATTTTAGATTACTCTAAATTATATGAAGTGAATGTTGGCTTTCTGTTCCTGGATCAGGAAAAAGCATTCGATAGAGTGGATCATGGATTTCTGTATGATACAATGAGTGCTTTTGGGTTTGGAGAGGGTTTTATTTCTTGGATCAAACTCTTATATATGAATGCCTCGTGTATTTTAAAAATAGGTGGTGGGTTAAGTAAACCAATAAGTTTGCTTAAAGGTATAAGGCAAGGATGCCCATTGTCTGGTCAGTTATACGCTTTAGCAGTGGAACCACTCTTATGTATTTTAAGAAAAGAACTGTCTGGTCTAAATATTGATGGAAATGGCAATGCGTTTAAGTTAACAGCATATGCAGATGATATTACTGTAATTGTGAAAGATCAAAGAGATATTGATGTTGTTATTTACAATATCTCTTTATATGAGAGAGCATCATCTGCTAAACTGAACTGGAGTAAAACGGAAGCATTTTGGTGCAATGATAAAGATAAATACTATCATGTCAATGCAAAACCCGTAATCCCTGGAAATGTAAAATGGTTTTTAGGCATCTTTTTAGGTTCAGAAGTACATCAAAGAAAAAACTGGGAAGGAGTTAAAGATAAAACTTGTAATAGATTATCAAAATGGAATTGGATATTACCTCAATTATCATATAGAGGGAGAGTGCTGGTTGTAAATAATCTTGCTGCCTCTATTTTATGGCATAAATTAATTGTGTTAAACCCACCAGATGAACTCATTAGGGAAATTCAAAGAGTGTTGGTAAATTTATTTTGGAATGGACAACACTGGTTGAGAGAATCAGTACTGTATCTGCAGTTAAGTGAAGGAGGCCAAGGACTGATGGACATTAAGTCCAAGGTAGCTGCGTTTAGACTGCAGAGTGTACAAAGACTCCTATATAATCAGCCTCAGAACTGGACAAAAATAGCTTGTGCTTTACTAAAAAGAGTGGGGCGGATGAACTTGGATAGACACCTATTTTTAATGAATTTGAAAGAAGTGGATTTTAATGGACTCTCTTCTTTTTATGCATCAGTCTTAAATGCGTGGCAAATATTTCTTGTTAAAAGAGAGCTGTCTGAGGTAACCCATGAGTGGGTGCTTGAAGAGCCTCTGATTTTTAATCTTATTTTATCTAGTGTGATGTTACAAGCTAAAGGTGTCTGCGCAAGCTTGGTTAAAGCAGGGATATGTCAAATCTGTCATCTTCGGTCAAGGGGCAAGTGGATTTCTGCAGAAAAACTGGCTTCGAAGATGGGTATTCATTCTGTTCGGACTGTTGAAAAATTATTAGTTGAGATACAGGAGTCTTTTACCATAATACCATCGCAAGCATGGCAGGAGGTTGATGGAAGATGACTTTCTGTTACAACACCTGAAATTGGTCTCTTTGACACTATATCTAAGAAGTCACTTTATCTTGTTTGTGTAAAATATTTTTAATATAAGAAAACTGCAAGATCTTCCAGAGACCAAATGGACAAATTTTGTTGAATCAGGGGCCTCTCCAAAAGGATGTTGGAGGACATTGTATAAAAATCCAATTGAGAAAAGAAGCGGAGATTTGCAATGGAGGATTTCTCATTGGATTTTAGCAACAAACCGTTATAAAGTTCATCTAAATTCTTTGCAAGGAGAAGAGTGTTTGTTTTGTGGTCTACCAGAAACAGTTTTTCATATATTTATTGGCTGTACCAGGCTATTGGGAATTCTTGAGGTGTTAAAAGACTTGAGCCATAATTTTGGTTTTATTTTTACAAATAGTTTTTTTATTTTTGGACCCAAATATAGCGCCTCGAATAAAAGCAAAATTGTTTTGATTAATGTTTTATTCGGTAAGGCAAAAATGGCAATTTGGCTGACAAGAAAGAGAAAAATTAAGTTTAATAGTGATACTGATCCTTTGAACATGTTCAGAGCTCTGGTTAATAGTAGACTGGTTATGGAGTATTAGTATTATGAATTGGTGAATGATACTGATCCTTTGAACATGTTCAGAGCTCTGGTTAATAGTAGACTGGTTATGGAGTATTAGTATTATGAATTGGTGAAAGATACTGATTCTTTGAACATGTTCAGAGCTCTGGTTAATAGTAGACTGGTTATGGAGTATTAGTATTATGAATTGGTGAATGATACTGATCCTTTGAACATGTTCAGAGCTCTGGTTAAAAGTAGACTGGTTATGGAGTATTAGTATTATGAATTGGTGAATGATACTGATTCTTTCTTCTATGTATGGGGTGTTGGAAATATTTTATGTAAACCCAATGAAGAGGGAGGATGTAATGTATTGTTGTAAAATAAGCTGATTTTTAAAATATTTGTTTAAAATATATTTTATTAGGATTATGTATGCATGAAGTAAGGTGCTTAAGGTGTATGTTTTTGTAATTGTAATTAAAGAGAGGTTAAAAGTCAAAGTCTCTCTCTGTCTCTCTCTCTCTCTCTCTCTCTCTCTCTCTCTCTCTCTCTCTCTCTCTCTCTCTCTTTCTCTCTCTTTCTGTCTCTCTCTCTCTCTCTCTCTCTCTTTCTTTCTCTCTCTTTCTGTCTCTCTCTCTCTCTCTTTCTTTCTCTCTCTTTCTGTCTCTCTCTCTCTCTCTCTCTCTTTCTGTCTCTCTCTCTGGCCCTTCACTAATGCAGGAGTGAGTTTGAGAGGTAAATTAAAATGGCTGCTGCCAGTGGAACATGAATTACAGTTTGTTTACACATCGTCATTACAGTAGTTACAGTGCTGCCGGGAACCACAGTCCCTCTTATTGTCCTGATGGAATGACTCTTCTATAGCTGCTAAACAACAGCGCTCTCTTCTCTCTGTGTTCACAGCTGTGATGCGTTGGGCTCATGTTTTAAACATTGGCGCTGGCTAGCTAGCAGCTGTATAATGATGAGCAGTCGAATGCATTACAGAACAATATCCACAGCTCTGGAAAAATACATTTGCATAGAAAATTGCCCTCGATACAGAGTAATTAGTACAGTGGTGACCATGCCAGTGTCAAATTAAGAAGAGGAGGGGAGAGGGGGATCTGGATAGGGGAAGAGTGGGAGAGGAGGAAGGATAATTAGCTGCTTCTATGGAAATAGTACAGATTCAGGGAAAACATGTGTGTGTGTGTGTGTGTGTGTGTGTGTGTGTGTGTGTGTGTGTGTGTGTGTGTGTGTGTGTGTGTGTGTGTGTGTGTGTGTGTGTGTGTGTGTGTGTGTGTGTGTGTGTGTCTCACCTGTGAGGTGGAAGGTGGGCCAGGAGCCCAGGTCACAGGCTCGGCAGGTGTACTCATCAAACACAAACTCATTCTCCTTACAGGGAGTGCAGGTCCAGCAGCAGCTCACCTCTCCTTTACGGATCACCTGGAGGACACACACACACAACCTCATCAGCTCAAGAAAAACCCACCAATCAGAATGCTGCAAAAATACTATCTTAGATAGAATACACCAATCAGATGGAGACATCAACAGAGATAATCTGGAAGGGTCCTTGTCATTGCCAGCCTCCCCCTGAGCATACATAGGATGTGTTTGTAGGGATGCGTGTGTGTGTGTGTCACCTTTATCTGTCCCTTGTCACAGGGTTCACTGCAGACTGATTTCATGATGGTGTCCTTGCTGGCCCAGATTTCATCATCATCGATCTTCAGCCCACTGTTGTCCCAGCTCCCTACGTTAATGTAGTCATAGTAGTCCTTTCCCATCTTCTTAAAGTTCATGATCTCATATCTGACCCACAAGCACACAGACACAGACACACACATGGGAGTCAGTGCCACTGAATCTATTGATACATACATACTAAGGTACAGAGATATACTATATATAGTTGAAGTCGGAATTTTACACACACCTTAGCCAAATACATTAAAACTCAGTTTTTCACAATTCTTGACATTTAATCCTAGTAAAAATACCCTGTTTTAGGTCAGTTAGGATCACCACTTTCTTTTAAGAATGTGAAATGTCAGAATAATAGTAGAGAGAATGATTTATTTCAGCTTTTATTTCTTTCATCACATTCCCAGTGGGTCAGAAGTTTACATACACTCAATTAGTATTTGGTAGCATTGCCTTTAAATTGTTTAACTTGGGTCAAACGTTTCGGGTAGCCTTCCACAAGCTTCCCATGATAAGTTGGGTGAATTTTGGCCCATTTCTCCTGACAGAGGTGGTATAACTGAGTCAGGTTTGTAGGCCTCCTTGCTCGCACACGCTTTTTCAGTTCTGCACACAGATTTTCTATGGTATTGAGGTCAGGGCTTTGGGATGTTGATCTTCGGCTTGCAAGCCTCCCCCCCCTTTTCCACCAAACA
This sequence comes from Brachymystax lenok tsinlingensis, assembly GCA_030435695.1. Taxonomy (NCBI): domain Eukaryota; kingdom Metazoa; phylum Chordata; class Actinopteri; order Salmoniformes; family Salmonidae; genus Brachymystax; species Brachymystax lenok. The sequence continues at coordinate 43,179,491 of CM059816.1, forward strand.
TAGCGATGGTCATTATGGCCAAACAGTTCTGCTTTTGTTTCATCAGACCAGAGGACAATTCTCCAAAAAGTATGATCTTTGTCCCCATGTGCAGTTGCAAACCGTAGTCTGGCTTTTTTTATGGTGGTTTTGGAGCAGTGGTTTCTTCCTTGCTGAGCGGCCTTTCAGGTTATGTCGATATAGGACTTGTTTTACTGTGGATATAGATACTTTTGTACCTGTTTCCTCCAGCATCTTCACAAGGTCCTTTGCTGTTGTTCTGGGATTGATTTGCACTTTTCGCACCAAAGTATGTTAATCTCTAGGAGACAGAACGCCTCTCCTTCCTGAGCGGTATGACAGCTGCGTGGTCCCATGGTGTTTATACTTGCGTATTATTTTTTGTACAGATGAACGTGGTACCTTCAGGCATTTGGAAATTGCTCCCAAGGATGAACCAGACTTGTGGAGGTCTACAATTTATTTTCTGAGGTCTTGGCTGATTTCTTTAGATTTTCCCCCTTGATGAGAAAAGTTTGAAGGTAGGCCTTGAAATACATCTACAGGTACACCTTCAATTGACTCAATTGGCTTCTAAAGCCATGACAATTTTCTGGAATTTTCCAAGCTGTTTAAAGACACAGTCAACTTAGTGTATGTAAACTTCTGACCCACTGGAATTGTGATGCAGTGAATTATAAGTGAAATAATCTGTCTGTAAACAATTGTTGGACAAATGACTAGTAGATGTCCTAATCGACTTGCCAAAACTATAGTTTGTTAACAAGACATTTGTAGAGTGGTTGAAAAACGAGTTTTAATGACTCCAACCTAAGTGTATGTAAACTTCCGACTTCAACTGTATATATACAAGTATGTGGGTTAAGGTTAGCCTAACCCTAACCCTTCAAATTAGTGGATTTGGCTACTTCAGCGACACCCGTTGCTGATAGGTGTATAAAATCGAGCACACAGCTATGCAATCTCCATAGACAATAATTGGCAGTAGAATGGCCTTACTGAAGAGCTCTGTGACTTTCAATGTGGCACCGTCACAGGATGCCACCTTTTCAACGAGTCAGTTCGTCAAATTTCTGCCATGCTAGAGCTGCCCCGGTCAACTGTAAATGCTGTTATTTTAAAGTGGAAATGTTTAGGAGCAACAACGGCTTAGCCAGGAAGTGGTAGGCCAAACAAGCTCACGTTACGGGACCGCCGAGTGCTGAAGCGCGTAGTGAGTAAAAATTGTCTGTCCTTGCAACACTCACTACCGTGTTCCAAACTGCCTCTGGAAGCTACGTCAGCATAATAACTGTTCGTCTGGAGCTTCATGAGATGGGTTTCCATGACAAGCCTAAGATCACCATGCACAATGCCAAGCGTTGGCTGGAGTGGTGTAAAGCTCCCCGCCATCGGACTCTGGAGCAGTGGAAACGAGTTCTCTGGAGTGATGAATCACGCTTCACCATCTGGCAGTCTGACGGACAAATCTGGGTTTGACGAATGCCTGCCCCAATGCAGTGCCAACTGTAAAGTTTGGTGGAGGAGGTATAATGGTCTAGGGCTGTTTTTCATGGTTTGGGCTAGGCCCCTTATTTCCAGTGAAGGGAAATATTAACGCTACAGCCTACAATGACATTCTAGATGATTCTGTGCTTCCAACTTTGTGTTAACAGTTTGGGAAAGGCCCTTTCCTGTTTCAGCATGACAATGCCCCCGTGCACAAAGCGAGGTCCATACAGAAATGCTTTGTCGAGATCAATGTGGAAGAACTTGACTGGCCTGCACAGAGCCCTGACCTCAAACCCATCGAACAGCTTTGGGATGAATTGGAACACCGACGGCGAGCCAGGCCAAATCGCCCAACATCAGTGCCCGACCTCACTAATACTCTTGTGGCTGAATGGAAAGAAGTCCCCACAGCAACATCCAACATCTAGTGGAAAGCCTTCCCAGAAGAGTGGAGGCTGTTATAGCAGCAAAGGGGGGACCAACTTCATATTAATGCCCATGATTTTGGAATGAGATGTTTGAATTGCACGTGTCCACATACTTTTGGTCATGTAGTGTATATGGGATGAGATCATCACAGCCAGGGACTCGCTGTTCTTGTTAATGACGATGTCCTATTTAGACACACACACGCACACACATACACGTACCGGCCAGGTGAGTCTCCGTTCTCGTCAAACAGGATGCCCTCTCCAGACACGCCTGTGAAGTTGGTCTTCATCAGGAAATCCAGCAGCGTAGCGCCATCTATTGGTCGCATTGCGTCACACAGCCCCTGGATCACAATCATCATCATCATCATCATCACCACCATTATCACCATTATCACCATCATCATCATCCTCATCCTCACCATCATCCTCATCCTCACCATTATCACCATCATCATCATCAACCTTCAACATCATCATCCTCATCCTCACCATCATCCTCACCATCATCATCATCAATATCATCATCCTCATCCTCACCATCATCCTCATCCTCATAATCTTCATCATCATCCTATAATAAACAATAATAGTGACAGTGGGTTGTGTTTATTTCAGTCCATTAGCACCCACCTGGTAGCCTGGGCACAGTGAGCGCTGCATGTTATGGAGCCCATAGGCCATGGAGTAGATGGCATTGATCACAAAGCCCATCTTAGTGTCCTGGGCATACTGCTGTCGCAATGACTCCCGCTCTGGGAGAGAACCAGAGAGGAGAAAGACAGAAAAAGAGAGGATGGGAAGATGGAGGGAGGGGGAGAGATGGAGGGAGGGAAGTACGGAAGGAAGGGGAAGATGGAGGGAGGGAGGGAGGGAGGGAGGGAGGGAGGGAGGGAGGGAGGGAGGGAGGGAGAAAGAAAGAGACCAATTAGAACAACCTGTATCTAATATTATGAAACACCGCCTGCTTTTTGAACTTCAAACACCCTCTCTTCTGGTCTCCTCCCACACCTCTCCTCTCTAGCCGTGGTTACACCTTGCATTAACATGTGGTTGTCGTCATCTGATCAAGATGATCCAAGATTCTTTGCGTCTACACATGGAAACAAAATGTGTCTCCACATTATACCTTGATCTAAAGGTATGTTGGAACGGGAAAACACTTTTTCTCTATTCGGGACACTATCTCTTCATAAATATCTTAATTTTCCTTATGCCCATTTTATTCACTATGCCATTAGGCTCTTGGTTTCTAATGAAGACCATGATCTTAATTCAACTGGCCAGTGGGCTTTTTTTTGAGAGGGTGGGACAACCGTGACGTTTGCCAAATGTATACACTTTCGTGGTCCGGATTTGTTTACACTTCAAGGATGTCCGTACATGATGCATTTCTGACTACCTCCAGAGGTGGTCAGGAATATTTAATCACAATCAGATCACAATGCATCTTTTGATTGTCTACACCTGTCAACAAATGTGGGCACAATCAGAATGTGGACAAGATCAGGACAACGGACGCATGTTAGAACCAGTTATAAACGGGGCTTCTGTCTCATCTTGTCAGTTCATTACACTTCCCCCCTTCTCATTAGAATACACGAGTCCCTTTGAAGAAATCACACCGGCAGTTTTACATATGAATGGTGAAAGACAGAGAGACAGAGAGAGAGAAAGAGAGAGCGATAGAGGTAGAGATGGAGAGAGAGGAGAGAGAAGAGAGGGAGAGAGAGAGAGAGAGAGAGAGAGAGAGAGAGAGAGAGAGAGAGAGAGAGAGAGAGAGAGAGAGAGAGAGAGAGAGAGAGAGAGAGAGAGAGAGAGAGAGAGAGAGAGAGAGAGAGAGAGAGAGAGAGAGAGAGAGACATAAAGTAGATGTTCCAGGTATAAAGGAAGGCTGGGGGGGTTGTCTGAATTAAAGGACGATCTAAAGCTGCCTGCTCACTTCATATTAGTTCTGGAGAAACGTGGCTATGTGATGCCTCTGTGATTAGCATAACTATAGCCCTGTGCACACACACAATGTTCCCAGCTGAATATGCAGATACATGAATGAACAGATAGGAGTGAATGTGGCGGCAGGCTGAATGAAAGAGCCTCCTTGTCCAGCTGTGTTGAATGGACTGGTCAGATCTGAGAGCTCTGCTCCTGCCTGACGTCCTACAATCTCTATTCTCTACTTCATAGCTACATAATTGATGCCAACAAACACACCTGGTTTCCAGAACTGTGTGTGTGTGTGTGTATACTCACTGTTGCAAGTCCGGTTGTACTTGAGGCTCTCCTGTGGGTGTCCCTTCAGCCGACAGTGGAAGCGGTGTTGCCAGAACTCAGGGAACCAGGGGTTTCTCAGGTTGTTGTCCGGCCGCAGCTTCAGGTAATACTCATCAAACCACTTCACATCAGCTGACTGCAACTTGATGGTGATTCCCCCCGCCGCCTCGCGCACGTACCCATCTGTCACATCGTACCGGTCCGCCCAGCCATCACTGGGACAGGGGGACAGAAGGGACATAGAAGTTAGACACGATGAATCAACGTTGAAGGGATTTTTAAAGGAGCGTTAGAAACATAGTGTAGTCAGTGGAAAACGAGAACATTGGTCTTAGGTTCTGGAAGTGTTAGGTTAGGTTCTGGAAGCGTTAGAAACATAGTGTAGTCAGTGGAAAACGAGAACATTGGTCTTAGGTTCTGGAAGTGACGTTGCATTTTAAAGAATTTACTCTCCTTTTGTGTCAGGCAGAAATGATAATAATAACCGGTCTAAAACCTGAAAACACCAAGATGGCCCATTCACAAAGCAGAGCTCCTGAATGGTTCTCATCACTGGTACCAAACTGTAATTATGAGTGAAGCGGTGGTGGAGGAGGCATGAGGGGTAACCAAGGGTAACTTCACTATTCACCAGCAGAAACAGTGTGTGTGTGTGTGTGTGTGTGTGTGTGTGTGTGTGTGTGTGTGTGTGTGTGTGTGTGTGTGTGTGTGTGTGTGTGTGTGTGTGTGTGTGTGTGTGTGTGTGTGTGTGTGTGTGTGTGTGTGTGTGTGTGTGTGTGTGTGTGTGTGTGTGTGTAGGCCAGCTGGCTTCTTACTGTGTTAAATTACATCTCACTGTAGAGAGGCGAGAAGGGCTAACACACTCGCTCCATAAATAATTAAAACATTTCTCTCAGACTGACCACCTCTGCTACTTCCTCTCACCTCAAGGACACACACAGAGAATAGAGAGATGGAGAGAGAGATCGAGTGAGAGATCGAGTGAGAGATGGAGAGAGACGGAGAGAGATGAGAGAGATGGAGAGAGATGAAAAGAGATGGAGAGAGATGGAGGGGGATGGAGTGAGATGGAGCGAGATGGGGAGAGATTGAGTGAGATGGAGAGAGACGGAGAGAGATGAGAGAGATGGAGAGAGATGAGAGAGACGGAGAGAGATGAGAGAGACGGAGAGAGATGGAGAGAGACGGAGAGAGATGGAGAGAGATGGAGGGGGATGAGTGAGATGGAGCGAGATGGGGAGAGATGGATAGAGATTGAGTGAGATGGAGAGAGATGCAGAGATGGAGAGAGATGGAGAGAGAGAAACAGAAGGAAACAATGTTTTTTTTATTATGATTAAAATCCCATTTTCATCTAATCTTTGACAAAACACACACAAACACAATGTATATAAACATATACAGTACCAGTCAAAAGTTTGGACATACCGACTCATTCCAGGGTTTTTCTTTATTTTTACTATTTTCTACATTGTAGAATAATAGTGGAGACATCAAAACTATGAAATAACACATATGGAATCATGTAGTAACCAAAAAAGTGTTAAACAAATATTTTAGATTCTTCATAGAAGCCACCCTTTGCCTTGATGACAGCTTTGCACACTCTTGTTATTCTCTCAACCAGCTTCACCTGGAATGCTTTTCCAACAGTCTTGAAGGACTCCCCACAAATGCTGAGCACTTGTTGGCTGCCTTTCCTCCATTCTGTGGTCCAACTCATCCCAAACCATCTCAATTGGGTTGAGGTCAGGTGATTGTGATGGCCAGGTCATCTGATTCAGCACTCCATCACTCTCCTTCTTGGTCAAATAGCCCTTACACAGATTACACAAATAGCCCTTATCCTGTTTAAAAACAAATGATAGTCCCACTAAGCGCAAACCAGATGGGATGGCGTATTGCTGCAGAATGCTGTGGTAGCCATGCTGGTTAAGTGTGCCTTGAATTCTAAATAAATCACTTACAGTGTCACCAGCAAAGCACCATCACACCACCTCCTCCATGCTTCATGGTGGGAACCACAAATGTAGAGATCATCCATTAACCTACTCTGCGTCTCACAAAGACACGACGGTTGGAACCAAAAATCTTAAATTTGAACTCATCAGACCAAAGGACAGATTTCCACCGGTCTAATGTCCATTGCTCGTGTGTCTTGGCCCAAGCAAGTCTCTTCTTATTATTAGTGTCCTTTAGTATTGGTTTCTCTCCAGTAATTCGATCATGAAGGCCTGATTCACACAGTCTCCTCTGAACAGTTAATGTTGAGATGTGTCTGTAACTCTGTGAAGCATTTATTTGGGCTGCAATTTCTGAGGCTGGTAACTCTAATGAACTTGTCCTCTGCAGCAGAGGTAACTCTGGGTCTTCCTTTCCTGTGGCGGTCCCATTGGAGAGACAACTTCATCATAGTACTTGATGGTTTTTGCGACTGCACTTGAAGAAACCTTCAAAGTTCTTGACATTTTCCGTATTGACTGACCTTCATTTTTTAAAGTAATGATGGACTGTTGTTTCTCTTTGCTTATTTGAGATGTTCTTGCCATAATATGGACTTGGTATTTTACCAAATAGGGCTATCTTCTTTTTACCACCCCTACCTTGTCACAAAACAACTGATTGGCTCAAACGCATTAAAAAGGAAAGAAACTCCACAAATTAACCTATAACAAGGCACACCTGTTAATTCAAATCAAATCAAATTTTATTTGTCACATACACATGGTTAGCAGATGTTAATGCGAGTGTAGCGAAATGCTTGTGCTTCTAGTTCCGACCATGCAGTAGTATCTAACAAGTAATCTAACAAATTCACAACAACTACCTTATACACACAAGAGTAAAGGAATGAATACGAGTATGTACATATAAATATATGGATGAGCGATGGCTGACCGGCATAGGCAAGATGCAGTAGATGGTATGGAGTACAGTATATACACATATATATGAGATGAGTAATGTAGGATTTGTAAACATTATATAAATGGCATTGTTTAAAGTGGCTTGTGATACATTATTTCATCCAATTATAATTATTAAAGTGGCTAGAGATTTGGGTCGATGGCCGAACGGCATAGGCAAGATTCAGTAGATGGTTTAGAGTACAGTGTATACATTTGATATGAGTATGTCGGATACGTAAACATTATATACGAAATTGTTTAAAGTGGATAGTGATACATTGTTACATCCAATTCCTATGTTTAAAGTGGCTAGAGATTTAAGTCAGTATGATGGCAGCAGCCACTCAATGTTAGTGATGGCTGTTTAACAGTCTGATGGCCTTCAGGTAGAAGCTGTTTTTCAGTCTCCCGGTCCCAGCTTTGATGCACCTGTACTGACCTCGCCTTCTGGATGATAGCGGGGTGAACAGGCAGTGGCTCGGGTGGTTGTTGTCCTTGATGATCTTTTTGGCCTTCCTGTGACATCGGGTGGTGTAGGTGTCCTGAAGGGCAGGTAGTTTACCCCCGGTGATGCGTTGAAATGCATTCCAAGTGACTACTGGTTGAGCTAGTACCAGGGTAGCCTAGTGGTTAGAGCGTTGGACTAGAAACTAAAAGGTTGCAAGTTCAATTCCCTGAGCTGACAAGGTACAAGTTCCTAGGCTGTTATTGAAAATAAGAATTTGTTCTTATCTGACTTGCCTAGTAAAGTAAAGGTAAAAAAAAAAAGAAGCTGGTTGAGAGAATGCCAAATGTGTGCTATTTGAAGAATCTCAAATACAATGTAGAAAATAGCAAAAAGAATGAGTAGGTGTGTCCAAACTTTTGACTTGTACTGTAAACACACACAGACAGACAAGCCAAGGCCACAGAGATAATCTAGGTCAAATGTTGTTTTGGCTCACAGCCTGACTGCCAGGCCCTCCAAAACAACCACAACTCCTCATAGACAGACTCCTGCCAGACTCCTGCCCCTCCAACACACACACACACACACATGGAAACTTACACACACATATTGACAACCATCAGAGAGGAGCAAAGAGGGTATGTGTAAGCATATGTGCTTGGATGGTGGGCAGTGGGCCTATAGTTCAGCAAGGTTGCCAGAGCCCAGCCCTGACTATGGCAGATCTATAGAACATGAGGGTGAAACCACATGAACGGCAATGCCAGTCCCTATGATATAGCACTGTCACAATCCAGTTAAACAGATGGAGGAGAAGGGAGAGAGGGGGAGGGTAGAGCGAGAAAGAGGGGGAGAGAGATGGGGGAGAGAGAGCGAGAGAGAGAGAGAGAGAGAGAGAGAGAGAGAGAGAGAGAGAGAGAGAGAGGAGGAAAAAGAGAGAGAGAGGAGGGGGAAGAGAGAGAGAGAAAGGGGGAGAGGAAGAGAGAGTAGGTAGAGAATTTAGGTATCACAGAACCATTGTGTAGGCTAGTCCAACAGTCCAAGTGGAGCATGCATATCATGTATGTCATGTATTCTACTCATTCCATCCAGTAAATTCTATTCCTTCAGAATTCTACGTGTTCCTACTGTACATGATCACTATCTGTTCTTTCAGTGTTCTGTGAACCAATCGACAGCCCCAAGCTTCAAGGGTTCAATGGAATGTACTGTATGTGTGTGTTCTGTGCAATCCATGAGGCATTGTACTGTATTTCTCACCGCTCTCTCTCTTTCCTTTGTTCTAGTAAAAGATGCAGAGGCATGAGGGTGAGAGATACAGATATTATGACCAGCCAGGTCACCCGTGAAACAAGTCAGTATCCATTCTTCTGAGGACGTCGGGAGATAGCGTGGAAACCAGCCTGTTACCTTCAAGTAGGTTTGGGTTTTGCTAGGGTGTTGCGGATGGTCATAAGCATCTGCCTCTGATTCTAAAGGTTTGAATACAGAGATAGAAAGTAGTTTTTAGTTGTTGTTTTTTAAGCCAAACCTTAACCATTCAGAGTTAATGCCTAACCTTAACCATTCAGAGTTAATGCCTAACCTTAACCATTCAGAGTTAATGCCTAACCTTAACCCTTCAGAGTTAATGCCTAACCTTAACCATTCAGAGTTAATGCCTAACCTTAACCATTCAGAGTTAATGCCTAACCTTAACCATTCAGAGTTAATGCCTAACCTTAACCCTTCAGAGTTAATGCCTAACCTTAACCATTCAGAGTTAATGCCTAACCTTAACCATTCAGAGTTAATGCCTAACCTTAACCCTTCAGAGTTAATGCCTAACCTTAACCCTTCAGAGTTAATGCCTAACCTTAACCATTCAGAGTTAATGCCTAACCTCAACCCTTCAGAGTTAATGCCTAACCTTAACCCTTCAGAGTTAATGCCTAACCTTAACCATTCAGAGTTAATGCCTAACCTTAACCATTCAGAGTTAATGCCTAACCTTAACCCTTCAGAGTTAATGCCTAACCTTAACCATTCAGAGTTAATGCCTAACCTTAACCCTTCAGAGTTAATGCCTAACCTTAACCCTTCAGAGTTAATGCCTAACCTTAACCATTCAGAGTTAATGCCTAACCTTAACCATTCAGAGTTAATGCCTAACCTTAACCCTTCAGAGTTAATGCCTAACCTTAACCCTTCAGAGTTAATGCCTAACCTTAACCATTCAGAGTTAATGCCTAACCTTAACCATTCAGAGTTAATGCCTAACCTTAACCCTTCAGAGTTAATGCCTAACCTTAACCCTTCAGAGTTAATGCCTAACCTTAACCATTCAGAGTTAATGCCTAACCTCAACCCTTCAGAGTTAATGCCTAACCTTAACCCTTCAGAGTTAATGCCTAACCTTAACCATTCAGAGTTAATGCCTAACCTTAACCATTCAGAGTTAATGCCTAACCTTAACCATTCAGAGTTAATGCCTAACCTTAACCATTCAGAGTTAATGCCTAACCTTAACCCTTCAGAGTTAATGCCTAACCTTAACCATTCAGAGTTAATGCCTAACCTTAACCATTCAGAGTTAATGCCTAACCTTAACCCTTCAGAGTTAATGCCTAACCTTAACCCTTCAGAGTTAATGCCTAACCTTAACCCTTCAGAGTTAATGCCTAACCTTAACCATTCAGAGTTAATGCCTAACCTCAACCCTTCAGAGTTAATGCCTAACCTTAACCATTCAGAGTTAATGCCTAACCTTAACCATTCAGAGTTAATGCCTAACCTTAACCCTTCAGAGTTAATGCCTAACCTTAACCCTTCAGAGTTAATGCCTAACCTTAACCATTCAGAGTTAATGCCTAACCTTAACCATTCAGAGTTAATGCCTAACCTTAACCCTTCAGAGTTAATGCCTAACCTCAACCCTTCAGAGTTAATGCCTAACCTTAACCATTCAGAGTTAATGCCTAACCTTAACCATTCAGAGTTAATGCCTAACCTTAACCCTTCAGAGTTAATGCCTAACCTTAACCCTTCAGAGTTAATGCCTAACCTTAACCATTCAGAGTTAATGCCTAACCTTAACCCTTCAGAGTTAATGCCTAACCTTAACCATTCAGAGTTAATGCCTAACCTTAACCCTTCAGAGTTAATGCCTAACCTTAACCCTTCAGAGTTAATGCCTAACCTTAAGATTTCAGAGTTAATGCCTAACCTTAACCCTTCAGAGTTAATGCCTAACCTCAACCCTTCAGAGTTAATGCCTAACCTTAACCATTCAGAGTTAATGCCTAACCTTAACCCTTCAGAGTTAATGCCTAACCTTAACCCTTCAGAGTTAATGCCTAACCTTAACCCTTCAGAGTTAATGCCTAACCTTAACCCTTCAGAGTTAATGCCTAACCTTAACCATTCAGAGTTAATGCCTAACCTTAACCATTCAGAGTTAATGCCTAACCTTAACCCTTCAGAGTTAATGCCTAACCTTAACCCTTCAGAGTTAATGCCTAACCTTAACCATTCAGAGTTAATGCCTAACCTTAACCATTCAGAGTTAATGCCTAACCTTAACCCTTCAGAGTTAATGCCTAACCTCAACCCTTCAGAGTTAATGCCTAACCTTAACCATTCAGAGTTAATGCCTAACCTTAACCCTTCAGAGTTAATGCCTAACCTTAACCCTTCAGAGTTAATGCCTAACCTTAACCCTTCAGAGTTAATGCCTAACCTTAACCCTTCAGAGTTAATGCCTAACCTTAAGATTTCAGAGTTAATGCCTAACCTTAACCCTTCAGAGTTAATGCCTAACCTCAACCCTTCAGAGTTAATGCCTAACCTTAACCATTCAGAGTTAATGCCTAACCTTAACCCTTCAGAGTTAATGCCTAACCTTAACCCTTCAGAGTTAATGCCTAACCTTAACCCTTCAGAGTTAATGCCTAACCTTAACCCTTCAGAGTTAATGCCTAACCTTAACCCTTCAGAGTTAATGCCTAACCTTAAGATTTCAGAGTTAATGCCTAACCTTAACCCTTCAGAGTTAATGCCTAACCTCAACCCTTCAGAGTTAATGCCTAACCTTAACCCTTCAGAGTTAATGCCTAACCTTAACCCTTCAGAGTTAATGCCTAACCTTAACCATTCAGAGTTAATGCCTAACCTTAACCCTTCAGAGTTAATGCCTAACCTTAACCCTTCAGAGTTAATGCCTAACCTTAACCCTTCAGAGTTAATGCCTAACCTCAACCCTTCAGAGTTAATGCCTAAACTTTGTAATTTGATGTTTGAGAAACATGGATAAACTTCTAATTCTGAAGTGAGACAGTGTTCTCCCTCTCTCTTGTCCTCTCTCTCTCTTGTTCTCTCAATTCAATTCAATTCAAGGGGCTTTAATGGCATGGGAAACATATGTTAACATTGCCAAAGCAAGTGAGGTAGATAATATACAAAAGTGAAATAAACAAAAAAAATGAACAGTAAACATTACACTCACAGAAGTTCCAAAATAATAAAGACAATACAAATGTCATATTATGCATATATACAGTGTTGTAATGATGTACAAAAAGTACGAAAGGGAAAATATATAAGCATAAATATGGGTTGTATTTACAATGGTGTTTGTTCTTCACTGGTTGCCCTTTTCTTGTGGCAACAGGTCACAAATCTTGCTGCTGTGATGGCACGCTGTGGTATTTCACCCAGTAGATATGGGAGTTGATCAAAATCGGGTTTGTTTTCAAATTCTTTGTGGATCTGTGTAATCTGAGGGAAATACATTGGGCAAGAGGTTAGGAAGTGCAGCTCAGTTTCCACCTCATTTTGTGGGCATTGTGCACATAGCCTGTCTTCTCCTACGGCGGCCTTTCTCAATAGCAAGGCTATGCTCACTGAGTCTGTACATAGTCAAATCTTTCCTTTTTTGTTTTCTCATGATTTGGTTGGGTCTAATTGTGTTGCTGTCCTGCGGCTCTCTGGAGTGTGTTTGTGTTTGTGAACAGAGCCCCAGGACCAGCTTGCTTAAGGGACTCTTCTCCAGGTTCATCTCTCTGTAGGTGATGGCTTTGTTATGGAAGGTTTGGGAATCGCTTCCTTTTAGGTGGTTGTAGAATTTAACGTCTCTTTTCTGGATTTTGATAGTTAGCGGGTATCGGCCTAATTCTGCTCTGCATGCATTATTTGGTGTTCTACGTTGTACAAGGAGGATATTTTTGCAGAATTCTGCATGCACAGTCTCAATTTGGTGTTTGTCCCATTTTGTGAATTCTTGGTTGGTGAGCGGACCCCAGACCTCACAACCATAAAGGGCAATGTGTTCTATAACTGATTCAAGTATTTTTAGCCAGATCCTAATTGGTATGTCGAATTTTATGTTCCTTTCGATGGCATAGAATGCCCTTCTTGCCTTGTCTCTCAGATCGTTCACAGCTTTGTGGAAGTTACCAGTGACGCTGCTGTTTAGGCCGAGGTATGTATAGTTTTTTGTGTGCTATAGGGCAACGGTGTCTAGATGGAATTTGTATTTGTGGTCCTGGCGACTGAACCTTTTTTGGAGATTTACTGTCTGTAAAATGTTAAATGTTCCTGTTTTGATGAATTTAATGGAGTGAGTTAGGTCTGCTCTATACCAAATTAGCATACCCCCTGAGTCCCTTGCCTGTTTCACACCTGGTAGTTTGGTGGATGGGACTACCAGCTCTCTGTAACCTAGAGGGCAACCAGTGGGTCTGTCTCCTCTATACCAGGTTTCTTGCAGGGTGACAATGTCTGTATTACCGAATTCTTTGATGAAGTCCAGGTTCCTGTTCTTTAGGCCAAAGGCAGATGACTTCAGGCCTTGGATATTCCAGGATGAGATAGTGAAGGCTTTGTGTTCCATAAAGTGTCCAATGTTGTTGGTCAGGTGGTTTGGCCTCAGGTCAGTAAGTGTGAGGAGAGCCTGCTGAGCATCTGGTACATGCCATTGGCTTGGGCTAGTGTATGAGTTGGGGTTGGGCCTGTTTGCCTGCTCACAGCCTGGGCATATGTGTGACTTCCATGTTGAGGCCCTCTTTACGGGAGTTGGGGGCATGGGGTGGGCAGGAGGGGCATAGGTCTGATCTGAGGGGGCCTAAATGGGGTGTGGGTATGGTTGACTTGGGGGTGTTGATTGGTTGGGGTGGGGGTGTGTATGTGGCTGGTGGTGTTGTGGTCTGGATGTAAGTCCTCTTGGCGTGAGTCCTCTATGTGTAGGTCCAGGTCCTGTCTCTCTCTCTTGTTCTCTCTCTCGTTCCCTCTCTATCAATTCAATTCAATTTGCTTTATTGGCATGACGTAACAATGTACATATTGCCAAAGCTTACATTTGATATTTATAATATGAACATAATTAATAATCAAAATTGTCAACAGGACAACAGTAACAACAATAACCACATTGAACAACAACAATAAGCATATAGTAGAAGACATTGACTGGTCTGTCAGACACTGTCCCTCATCTTATGGCAGGCAGCAATGTAGTGCGCTGCCAACCCACAGCTTTCTGCTTCCTCCCCCAACAGGATGGGTAGCCTATTCTCATCAGGGAGGTCTTTGAAACCTTGAATATGGGTTTCAAATTTGGGGAAATGACACTCTCTAATTGTTTTATATTTTTGACATGTTGTCAGGAAATGCAGCTCTGTCTCAGGTTCTGCTGTGGTGCAGTGGTTGCACAGCCTTTCCTCTACAGGGAGCCAGGTTTTCCTGTGTCGACCCTTCTCAATGGCAAGGCTGTGCTCACTGAGCCTGTACTTTGTCAAGGTTTTTCTAAGGTTTTGATCAGTAACCATGGTCAAATAGTTTGCCACGGTGTACTGTCGATTTAGGGCCAGATAGCACTGCATTTTGCTTTGTGCTTGTGCTTGTGTTTCCCAATGAGCAATGTAGTTTTGTTTTGATTGTGATGTAATTTGGTTTATTCTGATTGATTGGATGTTCTGGTCCTGAGGCTTCAGTGTGTTAGTAGAACAGGTTTGTGAACTCAGCCTCAGGACCAGCTGGATGAGGGGACTCTTTTCTTTGCTCAGCTCTTGGCATTGCAGGGCTTGGTAATGATATGAGAGGGGGTCACTGTATTTTAGATGTTTCCAAAACTTAATTGCTCTTTTTGAGTTTTTATTATTAGTGGATATTGGCCTAATTCTGCCCTGCATGCATTGTTTGTAGTTTTCCTCTGGACATGTAGGAGAATCTTACAGAACTCTGCATGCAGGGTTTCAATGGGGTGTTTGTCCCATTGGGTGAAATCTTGTTTTGCAAGTGGACCCCACACCTCGCTGCCATAAAGTGCAATTGGTTCAATGACACATTCAATAAGTTTTAGCCAAATTTTAATAGGTATTTCAATTTGAATTTGTTTTTTAATGGCGTAGAATGCCCTGCGTGCTTTCTCTCTCAGTTCATTCACTGCCTCATTAAGGTGTCCAGTTGAGCTTATTTTTAAACCTAAGTAGTTGTAGTGTGTGCAGTACTCTATATATTTTGTACCAATTGAGAACTTTGGTCTAATTCCTGAGATCTGGATCTTCTCTGAAAAATCATTATTTTAGTATTTTTGGTTTACTGCCAGAGCCCAGGTCTGGCAGTACTGCTCTAGCAGGTCCAGGCTCTGCTGTAGGCCATGTGGTGTGGGTGACAGCAGGCATAGGTCATCTGCGAAGAGTAGGCATTTAACCTCTGAATTGTGGAGACTAACACCAGGGGCAGAGGATTCTTCTAGAATAGTGGCCAATTCGTTGATGTAAATATTGAAGAGTGCAGGGCTCAGATTGCAACCCTGGCGAAGGCCCCGCCCCTGGTTAAAGAATTCTGTTCTTTTCTTGCCAATTTTAATGGCGCACGTATTGCCAGTATACATTGATTTAATTATGTCATATATTTTACCCCCTACACCACTTTCAATAACTTTGTAGAACAGTCCCGTATGCCAAATAGAATCAAATGCTTTTTGGAAGTCGATAAAGCAAGCATATATTTTGGTATTATTTTGGTGGACATGTTTATCTATCAGTTTATCTCTATCTCTCTCTTGTTCTCTCTCTCTATTGTTCTCTCTCTCTTGTTCTCTCTTGTTCTCTCTTGTTACCTCTCTTGTTCTCTCTCTATCTCTCTCTTGTTCTCTCTCTCTGTTCTCTCTCTCTCGTTCTCTCTCTCTCTTGTTCTCTCTCTCTCTCTTGTTCTCTCTCTTTTGTTCTCTCTCTCTTGTTCTCACTCTCTCTCTTGTTCTTTCTTTCTCTCTTGTTCTCTCTTTCTCTTGTTCTCTCTCTCTCTGTTGTTCTCTCCCTGTTGTTCTCTCTCTCTCTTGTTCTCTCTCTCTGTTGTTCTCTCTCTCTTGTTCTCTTTCTCTTGTTCTCTTTCTCTTGTTCTCTCTTGTTCTCTCTTGTTCTCTCTCTCTCTCTCTCTCTCTCTCTCTCTCTCTCTCTCTCTCTCTCTCTCTCTCTCTCTCTTGTTCTCTCTCTCTTTTGTTCTCACTCTCTATCTTGTTCTCTCTCTCTCTTGTTCTCTCTCTCACTTGTTCTCTCTCTCTCTCTTGTTCTCTCTTTCTCTTGTTCTCTCTCTCTTGATCTCTCTCTCTCTCTGTTGTTCTCTCTCTGTTGTTCTCTCTCTCTTGTTCTCTCTCTCTCTTGATCTCTCTCTCTTGTTCTCTCTCTCTTATTCTCTCTCTTTCTCTCTCTCTCTCTTGTTCTCTCTCTCTGTGTTGTTCTCTCTCTCTGTTGTTCTCTCTCTGTTGTTCTCTTTCTCTCTTGTTCTCTCTCTCTCTTGTTCTCTCTTGCTTGTTCTCTCTCTCTCTTGTTCTCTCTCTCTCTTGTTCTCTCTCTCTTTTGTTCTCACTCTCTATCTTGTTCTCTCTCTCTATCTTGTTCTCTCTCTCTTGTTCTCTCTCTCTCTCTTGTTCTCTCTTTCTCTTGTTCTCGCTCTCTTGATCTCTCTCTCTCTCTCTGTTGTTCTCTCTCTCTTGTTCTCTCTCTCTTGTTCTCTCTCTCTCTTGATCTCTCTCTCTCTTGTTCTCTCTCTCTTATTCTCTCTCTTTCTCTCTCTCTCTCTTGTTCTCTCTCTCTGTGTTGTTCTCTCTCTCTGTTGTTCTCTCTCTGTTGTTCTCTTTCTCTCTTGTTCTCTCTCTCTCTTGTTCTCTCTTGCTTGTTCTCTCTCTCTCTTGTTCTCTCTCTCTCTCTTGTTCTCTCTCTCTCTTGTTCTCTCTCTCTTTTGTTCTCACTCTCTATCTTGTTCTCTCTCTCTTGTTCTCTCTCTCTCTTGTTCTCTCTTTCTCTTGTTCTCTCTCTCTCTTGATCTCTCTCTCTCTCTGTTGTTCTCTCTCTCTTGTTCTCTCTCTCTTGTTCTCTCTCTCTCTTGATCTCTCTCTCTCTTGTTCTCTCTCTCTTGTTCTATCTCTCTCTTGATCTCTGTCTCTCTTGTTCTCTCTCTCTTATTCTCTCTCTTTCTCTCTCTCTCTCTTGTTCTCTCTCTCTGTGTTGTTCTCTCTCTCTGTTGTTCTCTCTCTGTTGTTCTCTTTCTCTCTATTTCTCTCTCTCTCTTGTTCTCTCTTGCTTGTTCTCTCTCTCTCTTGTTCTCTCTCTTGTTCTCTCTCTCTCTCTCTCTTGTTCTCTTTCTTGTTCTCTATCTCTCTTGTTCTCTCTCTCTCCTTCTCCATCTTTCTCCTCACTTCGTCATGCCATCCTAGCTTTCTGAGCCCTCAGAGAACAAAAACTAATTTTCTCAAATGGTAGCGCTCCAAACTACAGCCTGATTGGAGACTGGAGGTGTGTGTCTCCCTCTCTCTTTCTCTCTCCCTATCTCTCTCTCGCCCGTCACCCCATCTGTCTCCCTCTGTAGCTTTTCGCTCGCTCTCCCACCCTCCATCTCTTTCTGTCTTTCTATCTTTCGATCTCTCAATTCAATTTCAATTCAATTTAAGGGCTTCATTTGCATGGGAAACATATGTTTACGTTGCCAAAGCAAGTGAAATAGATAATAAACACAGTGAAATAAACAATAAAAAATGACCAGTAAACATTACACTCACAGAAGTTCCAAAATAATAGAGACATTTCAAATGTCATATTATGTATATATACAGTGTTGTAATGATAATGATAAAGTACAAAAGGGAAAATAAATAAACATAAATATAGGTTGTATTTACAATGGTGTTTGTTCTTCACTGGTTGCCCTTTTCTTGTGGCAACAGGTCACAAATATTGCTGCTGTGATGGCACACTGTGGTATTTCACCCAGTAGATATGGGAGTTGATAAAAATTTGACTTGTTTTCGAATTCTTTGTGGGTCTGTGTAATCTGAGGGAAATATGTGTCTCTAATATGGTCATACATTTGCCAGGAGGTTAGGAAGTGCAGTTCAGTTTCCACCTCATTTTGTGGGCAGTGTGCACATAGCCTGTCTTCTCTTGAGAGCCAGGTCTGCCTACGGCGGCCTTTCTCAATAGCAAGGCTATGCTCACTGAGTCTGTACAGAGTCAAAGCTTTCCTAAGGTTTGGGTCAGTCACAGTGGTCAGGTATTCCGCCACTGTACTCTCTGTTTAGGGCCAAATAGCATTCAAGTTTGATCAGTTTTCTTTGTTAATTTTTTCCAATATGTCAAGTAATTATATTTTTGCTTTCTCATGATTTGGATGGGTCTAATTGTGTTGCTGTCCTGGGGCTCTTTGTGGTCTGTTTGTGTTTGCAAACAGAGCCCCAGGACCAGCTTGCTTAAGGGGACTCTTCTCCAGGTTCATCTCTGTGTAAGTGATGGCTTTGTTATGGAAGGTTTGGGAATCGCTTCCTTTTCTCCTTTTCTCCCTCTCTCTCTCTCTCTCTCTCTCTCTCTCTCTCTCTCTCTCTCTCTCTCTCTCTCTCTCTCTCTCTCTCTCTCTCTCTCTCTCTCTCTCTCTCTCTCTCTCTCTCTCTCTCTCTCTCTCTCTCTCTCCATCTGTTTGGCTTTCTTCCCAGCAGGTCACACCTGCAGCTCCTCAGAGGCCAAATAACAGAATGCGAAGCCAAGACACACACACACACATTTCAATGCACAAGATAAAGATAATGCCAAGATAAAGCACAGCAGTGCGACACAAACAACAACACAGAGTTACACATGGAATAAACAAGCGTACAGTCAATAACACAATAGAAAAAGTATATATATAGTGTGTGTAAATGGCGTAAGGAGGTAAGGCAATAAATAGGCCATAGTAGCGAAGTAATTACTATTTAGCAAATTAACACTGGAGTGATAGATGTGCAGATGATGATGTGCAAGTAGAAATACTGGTGTGCAAAAGAGAAAAAAAAGTAAATAAAAACAATATGGGGATGAGGTAGTTGGATGGGCTATTTACAGATGGGCTGTGTACAGCTGCAGCGATCGGTAAGCTGCTTAGATAGCTGATGCTTAAAGTTAGTGAGGGAGATATAAGTCTACAACTTCAGCAATTTTTGCAATTTGTTACAGTCATTGGCAGCAGAGAACTGGAAGGATAGGCGGCCAAAGGAGTTGTTGGCTTTGGGGATAACCAGTGAGATATACCTGCTGGAGCTCGTGCTACGGGTGGGTGTTGTTATGGTGACCGATTACATAATGACAATTACAACAATACTGAATGAACAATGAACACTTTTATTTTAACTTAATATAATACCTAAATTAAATAAATATAGTCTTAAATAAATAATGAAACATGTTCAATTGGGTTTAAATAATGCAAAAACACAGTGTTGGAGAAGAAAGTAAAAGTGCAATATGTGCCATGTAAAAAAGCTAACGTTTAAGTTCCTTGCTCAGAACATGAGAACATATGAAAGCTGGTGGTTCCTTTAACATGAGTCTTCAATATTCCCAGTTAAGAAGTTTTAGGTTGTAGTTACATACCCCAACCAGAAGCCATGGATTACAGGCAACATCCGCACTGAGCTAAAGGGTAGAGCTGCCGCTTTCAAGGAGCGGGATTCTAACCCGGAATCTTATAAGAAAGCCCGCGATGCCCTCCGATGAACCATCAAACAGGCAAAGCGTCAATACAGGACTATCAGGATAAGGTAAGACCCAGATGAAGACCGTCAAAGTAACAATGTTTATTACAGCAACAGAGGCAAAAGTACAGGACGGCAGGCAGGCTCAGGGTCAGGGGCAAGCAGAGTGGTCAGGCAGGCGGGTTCAGGATTAGGACAGGCAAGGGTCAAAAACCAGGGGGGCGAGAAAAGAGAGACTGGGAAAAGACAGGAGCTGACAGGACAAACGCTTGTAAGCTTGACAAACAAGATGAACTGGCAACAGACACAGAAAACACAGGTATACTGTAAGTACACAGGGCATAATGGGGAAGATGGGTGACACCTGGAGGGGGGTGGAGACAAGCACAAAGACAGGTGAAACAGATCGGGGAGCGACAAGGACTAAGATTGAATCGTACTACAGCGGCTCCGGTGCTCGTCGGATGTGGCAGGGCTTGCAAACTATTACAGACTACAGGGAAACACAGCCGCGAGCTGCCCAGTGACATGAGCCTACCAGACGAGCTAAATTACTTCTATGCTCGCTTCGAGGCAAGCAACACTGAAGCATGCATGAGAGTATCAGCTGGTCTGGATGACTGTGTGATCACGCTCTCCGTAGCCCCACTCCAATTTGTATACCGCCCCAATAGATCCACAGATGATGCAATCTCTATTGCACTCCACACTGCCCTTTCCCACCTGGACAAAAGGAACACTTATGTGAGAATGCTATTAATTGACTACAGCTCAGCGTTCAACACCATAATGCCCTCAAACCTCATCACTAAGCTAAGGATCCTGGGACTAAACACCTCCCTCTGCACCTGGATCCTGGACTTCCTGACGGCCCCCCCCCCCCAGGTGGTAAGGTAGGTAACATCCGCCACGCTGATCCTCAACATGGGGGCCCCTCAGGGGTGCGTGCTCAGTCCCCTCCTGTACTCCCTGTTCACTCATGACTGCATGGCCAGGCACAACTCCAACACCATCATTGCCGATGACACAACAGTGGTAGGTCTGATCACCAACAACGATGAGACAGCTTATAGGGAGGAGGTCAGAGACCTGGCCGTATGATTCCAGGACAACAACCTCTCCCTCAACGTGATCAAGACAAAAGAGATGATTGTGGACAACAGGAAAAGGAAGACCGAACACGCCCCCATTCTCATCGACGGGGCTACAGTGGAGCAGGTTGAGAACTTCAAGTTCCTTGGTGTCCACATAACCAACAAACTATCATGGTCCAAACACACTAAGACAGTTGTGAAGAGGGCACGACAATGCCTATTCTCCCTCATGAGACTGAAAAGATTTGGCATGGGTCCTCAGATCCTCAAAAGGTTCTACAGCTGCACCATCGAGAGCATCCTGACTGGTTGCATCACTGCCTGGTATGTCAACTGCTCGGCCTCCGACCACAAGGCACTACAGAGGGTGGTGCGTACGGCCCAGTACATCACCGGGGCAAAGCTTCCCGCCATCCAGGACCTCTATACCAGACGGTGTCAGAGGAAGGCCCTAAAATTTGTCAAAGACCCCAGCCACCCTAGTCATAGACTGTTCTCTCTGCTATTGCATGGCAAGCGGTACCGAAGCGCCAAGTCTAAGTCCAAAAGGCTTCTCAACAGCTTCTACCCCCAAGCCATAAGACACCTGAACAGCTAATCAAAGGGCTACCCAGACCCTTCTTTTACGATGCTACTACTCTCTGTTGATTATCTATGCATGGTCACTTTAACTCTACCTACATGTACATATTACCTCAATTACCTCGACTAACCGGTGCCCCCAAAAATGGACTCTGTACCTGGAATCCCCTGTATATAGCCTCGCTATTTTATTTTACTGCTGCTGTTTAGTTATTTGTTACTCTTATTATCTATTTTTTACTCAACACGTTCTTCTTCTTAACTTCTTAAAGCATTGTTGGTTAAGGGCTTGTAAGTAAGCACGTCCCTGTAAGGTCTACACCTGTTGTATTCGGCGCATGTGACAAATGGCTAGCTCACCACCCCAAGCCGCACCATTGGTCAGGACATTAAGTATTTCCAGTACAGTTACTGGTGTGAATCTGAGAACAGCAAAAAAGGTAACACTTGTTTTTACTGTTGCTATTTTTGGTAATGCCTCTCTATTCACTTTTGATGGTAAATGAACCTTTTGAATTTAACTGAAAATGACATGACTTAAGGCCACACACATACTGTACACACACACGCACACATGGTTACAGGCCTCTTACCAAACTATAAGCTAGGCTGGCAACTATGTGGCTGCTATGGTAACCTGGCAGACATTCCACAGCCCCAGACAAGCATCTGCTGCTCACAGCAACACACACACAGACATCAGAAAGTAGACAAAGTAAGAACATACAGTACACACTCTGTCCCTAAAGACCTAATCCCCCCCAACCACCTCCACCACCTCCACCATCTACCTAAACCACCTCCACCATCTAGTGGGATGGCAGGTAGCCTAGTGATTAGAGCGTTGGGCCAGTGCCCGAAAGGTTGCTAGATTGAATCCTCGAGCTGACAAGGTAAAAAGTCTGTCGTTCTGATCAAGGCAGTTAACCCACTGTTCCCCGGTAGGCTGTCATTTGTTCTTAACTGACTTGCCTAGTTAAATGTAAAAAATAGTGTCCCTTTTGGGTACTTCACCTTTTTTAAACTACTGTAGGCAAGTCCGTTAAGAACAAACTCTTATTTACAATGACAGCTTACAAAAGCCAAACCCAGGCCAATTGTGCGCTGCCCTATGGGACTCCCAATCACAGCCAGTTGTGATACAGCCTGGATTCGAACTAGGGTGTCTGTAATGAAACCTCTAGCAGTGAGATGCAGTGCCTTAGATCGCTGCACCACTCAGGAGTGTTTGTAATTAGCTCTGGCCCTCTGTGTGGCCTTATCACAGCGTTCTCTCAAACTAGGGTTCGCCTGATATGAAAATGGGGTCTTGAAACAAAATTGTGCTTGGTTCATGTTTTTTTTTCCTACAAATGTGTCTCTGTCTTTTGAATGGTTACAGCTACAAAATATTATGACCTATCACTGAAAGATAGGAAAAGGCAAGTATCTTCTGTTTCCTTCTACAGTGCCCCCAATCTGTGGATGACTTATTAGAACAGAGTGGACAAGAGCAGGCACAAAATCAGACTGGGGGGAAAAGAATATCACCAAAAATTATTATTCCAGAAATGTTCCATACGCACAAAAACGTATTTCTCTAAAATGTTGTGCACAAATTTGTTTACATCCCTATTAGTGAGCATTTATCCTTTGCTAAGATAAACCATCGTCCTGACAGGTGTGGCATAGCAAGAAGCTGATTAAACAGCATGATCATTACGCAGGTGCACCTTGTGCTGGGGACAATAAAAGGCCACTCTAAAATGTGTAGTTTTGTTACACAACACAATGCCATAGATGTCTCAGGTTTTGAGGGAGAGTGCAATTGGCATGCAGGAACCATAAGCCTCCAACGTCGTTTTAGAGAATTTGGCAGTACGTCCAACCGGCCTCAAAACCGCAGACCTCATGTAACCATGCCAGCCCAGCCCAGCACCTCCACATCCGGCTTCTTCACCTGCGGGATGGTCTGAGACCAGCCACCTGAACAGCTGATGAAACTGTGGGTTTGCACAACAGAGCAATTTCTGCACAAACTGTCAGAAACCATCTCAGGGAAGCTCATCTGTGTGCTCGTCGTCCTCCCCAGGGTCGTGACCTGACTGCAGTTTGGCATCATAAAAAACTTCAGTGGGCAAATGCTCACCTTAAATGGCCACTGGCACACTGGAGAAGTGTGCTCTTCACAGATTAATCCCAGTTTCATCTGTACCGGACAGATGTCAACGTTGTGAACAGAGGGCTCCATGGTGGCGGTGTGGTTACGGTATGGGCAGGCATAAACTACGGACAATGAACACAATTGCATCTATGGCAATGTGAAATCCATAGATTAGGGCCTGAAGAATATATTTCAATTGACTGATTTCCTAACAGTACCAGTCAAAAGTTTGGACACACCTACTCATTCAAGGGTATATCTTTATCTTTTTGGTCTAAACTCTCAGTTAGAAACACTTTTGTAATCACTAGCTTGGATGGTACTCAAATCAAACAGGTCCCTGCATATACATATTTAAGGGTGTGGTTAGATGATAGGCTCTCTTTTAAAAAACATGGTACTGAATTGGGAAAAAAGCTCAAATTCAAGATAGGGTTCCTTTACAGAAACAGGACTTGTCTGACCTCCGTAAATAGAAAACAAATTGTGCAGGCTACTTTTATGTTCGTTTTAGATTATGGTGATATTATTTATATGCATGCATCGGCAAACACATTAAAACCACTGGATTCTATTTACCATTGTGCACTCAGGTTTATCACAGGTGATAGTTACAAAACTCATCACTGTATCCTATATCAACATGTGGGTTGGGCCTCTCTATCTGTGAGGCGAGAGCAACTTTTGTTTATTTATAAAGCACTTCTTTTAAAACAACCTCCATATATATCATCATTAATTTCAACTAGATATACTCATTTTATGACCAGATCACAGATGTGGATTACATTAGAGACTCCTGCGGTCTCCACAGAGTTGGGAAGGACTGCTTTCAGTTCCTTTGCACCTTATTTATGGAACAAACTGCAGATCCAACTTAAGTTAGACACTCTGGTGTCCCTTGCCCATTTCAAAAATATTATGGAGGATCAATATGACGTTGTCTGTGATCGTTTCTGTTGAACTGTGTCTGTGTTTTGTATGTTTTGAAATGTTCTTTTCTGTATGCCTAGAACTGTACATGTCAACATGTTTCCACAGGGCACAGCCGTAAAAGAGATCCAGGTCTCAGGCTGTTTTCCCTGTTAAAATAAAAAAAATAAAAAAATAAAAAATAATAATAATTGTAGAATGATAGCAAAGACATCAAAACTATGAAATAACACATACTTACTTTCCTTTGGCGGTCCTCATGAGAGCCAGTTTCATAATTCTTTTGCAAGTTCTTGACATTTTCTGGTTTGACTGACCTTCATGTCTTAAAGTAATGATGGACTGTTGTTTCTCTTTGCTTATTTAAGCTGTTCTTGCCATAATATAGACTTGGTCTTTTACCAATAGGGCTATCTTCTGCATACCTTGTCACAACACAACTGATTGGCTTAAACACATTAATAAGGAAAGGAATTCCACAAAAGGCACACCTGTTAATTTAAATGCATTCAAGGTGACTTACTCATGAAGCTGGTTGAGAGAATGCCAAAAGTGTGCAAAGCTGTCATCAAGGCAAAGGGTGGATACTTTGAAGAATCTCAAATATAAAATACATTTTGATTTGTTTAACACTTTTTTGCTTACTACATGATTCCATATGTGTTATTTCATAGTTTTGATGTCTTCACTATTATTCTACAATGTAGAAAATTGTAAAAATAAAGAACAATCTGGAATGAGTAGGTGTGTCCAAACTTTTGACTTGTACTGTAAATATATTTTGGGGGATTGAATACTAAATCATACAATCTACCTGCAGTGAAGCAGCTCAACATTTACATTACAGTCAGTCATCTAACAGACTCCCATCCAGAATGACCCACAGAAGAAACCAGGGTCAACACCCTGCCCAAGGGCACATCGACAGGTCTCCCACCAAGTAAAAACGGGGACCCGAACCAGCGACCTATCAGCCACCGGCCCAGGCTCCCAGCCATCAGACCGCCAACCCTCCAAGATCCCCCACAGTTCCTGAGAGCTGCCCCTCAACCATCAAAGACCCCCAAATTAAAGAAATAATAATAATAATAAAATACCTCTCCCACTATTCCCCACCCCAAAATTATCCTCAAGGGGACGGCAAAATGTCCCTACTTTTCCTTGTTTTACTCTCCTTGTGAAGACTTCTGGAATTCTAGTCAGCTAGTCCTGTCAGACACGCACACACACACACACACACACACACATACAATTACTCAGTGTGTGCAGACAGGTGTGTGTGTTTGTGTGTGTGTGTGTGTGTGTGTCTGACATGGCTACCTGATTAGAAGTCAGAGCACATAGAACCATTAGCACCCCATGCCACTCCTCACCAACAACATCAACAGCTAGAAAAATACTCTGGCTCTGTCCTTATCCTCTCTCTCTCTCTCTCTCTCTCTCTCTCTCTCTCTCTCTCTCTCTCTCTCTCTCTCTCTCTCTCTCTCTCTCATATTCCACCTTCTCAAATCCCTCTTTCTTTATCTCTCCTTATCCTCTCTCTATCTCTTCATCCCAACTGCATCCCTCTTTCTCTTAGCCTCTCTGTCTCTTCCACTGTCACTCTCTACTCGATATATCTCTATATCGCTCTCTATCTCTTAAGGTAGAGCTTGTTGGCTGAAGGTTATAAGTTATTGGAGAGGCTTAGATGGCTATGTTGTGTGTGTGTGTGTGTATGTGTGTGTGTGTGTGTGTGTCCGTGTGAGCGTCTCTTCATAAACAACAACTGGTGCATTGCTTCCAGTGTGAAGGAAATCTGTAGCTTTTGCTCACCTAATACAGAACACCTCATGGTTAGATGCAGACCCTTTTATAAATCAAATCAAATCAAATCAAAGGATATTTGTCACATGCGCCAAACACAACAGGTGTAGACTTTACAGTGAAATGCTTACTTACAAGCCCTTAACCAACAATGCAGTTTCAAGAAAATACCTACAAAAAAGTAAGAGATAAAAATAAAAAATAATTAAAGAGCAGCAGTAAATAACAATATCGGGCTATATACAGGGGTACCCGTCACACCCTGATCTATTTCACCTGTCTTTGATTGTCTCCACCCCCTTCCAGGTGTCGCCCATCTTCCCCATTATCCACTGTGTGTTTATAACTGTGTTTTCTGTTTGTCTGTTGCCAGTTCGATTTGTTCATTCATACCTACCAGCGTTTATCCCCTTGCTCCTGTCCTGACCTGTTTTCTAGTTTTCCTGGTTTTGACCTTTTTGCCTGCCCTGACCCTGAGCCTGTAATCCGCTACTCGGGATTACCGACCTCTGCCTGACCTGACTCTGAGCCTGCCTGCCTGACGTCCTGTACCTTTGACCGCCCGTGTTCGATTTAATAAACTTTTGTTACTTCGACATTGTCTGCACCTGGGTCTTATCTTCAAACGTGTTAGTACGAACTGGCCATGACTGACCCAACAGACCCAGGCCAGCTGCGTGACACCATCTCCTCCCAAGGAGCCACCATCGGGACGCACGAGGAACTGCTTCGTGGCCTTATGGAGGGGTCCAAACATTGGCTGAACACCATGACCGGGCATTGGACATTTTGCTGGAGCAATTCCAGAGGCAGCCTACCCCTGTGGTAACCCCTCAGTAACCCAGCTGCTAGCAGCGCCGTCTCATCGGTCACTCCACCTTCTCGGGAGCCCAGCTTACACCCCCCGGAACGCTTCAATGGAGAGCCGAGCACCTGTAGGGCATTTCTAGCTCAGTGTACCCTCGTTTTTGAGTTCAGCCCTCCTCCTTCCCCTCGGATCACTCCAAGATAGCCTACCTCATCACGATGATGTCTGGGAGGGCTCTCACCTGGACTACTGCTGTATGGGAACAACAGCCAACCATATGCGTTAGTCTGGAGGGGTTCGTGGGAGAGGTTTTTTTACGCCCCGTTCTCCAGGAGAGAAGCTGCCCGGAAGCTAATCCAGCTTCGGCATCTCAGAGGAGGTCAAGGACGAGCTTGCCACTCGGGAGTTACCTACAGATCTCGATTACCTCATCGCTTTGACCATCCGAAACGATGGGCGACTACGGGAACAACGGAGGGAGAGGAAATTCGACTTCGCTCGCACGTCCAGGGTTCCACCTTGCCTTGTCCTCGATGATCCCGTTGCCAAGAGAACCCGAGGCTTCCCGACCTTCCCCAAGAGTTGCCAAAGAAGGCTGAGTCACTGCTTCCCGAGCGTATGCAACTAGGTAGAGCTGGGCTGCCGCCAGTGGAACGGTAATACAGGATCGACATGAAGAGTTGTCTGTTGGTCATTTTGTGTCCTCCTGTCCGTTAAAAAGACCAGGTTCACTGGTAGGAGTGAGTACTCTTGTGGTCCATATGGAGAACTTTCCTGCTTCCCTTGCTCACACCCCTTTTCATACCATTCTGCTGTGGGGAAACCAGTCCGAATCTCCCCGGAGCCTCATTGACTCTGGGGCCGATGAGAGCTTTTTGGACGCTTTCCTGGCTTCTGAGCTGAACATCCCCACTCAGCCCCTCTACACTCCCATGGATGTTAGAACACTAGACAGGCGCTCCCAATACCACTCCCATAAACTAAGGGTGTTAGGGAATCACAGTGAGAGTATTCAATTCCTGCTCATCAAGTCTCCTCATATTCCTGTGGTTTTGGGATTCTCCTGGCTCCAGCGACACAATCCCCTCATCAACTGGTCTACTGGTGCCATCATGGGCTGGAGTCCGTTCTGCCACGCCCATTGTCTGAAGTCAGCGCAACCTGCCCCGGGACTTCTTCCTGGGGGCTCGGAAGGTGCCCCGGACCTCTCTGCCATTCCCTCGGAGTACCAGGACCTTCGAGAGGTGTTCAACAAGGCCCGGGCCACTTTGCTTCCACCGCACCGACCATATGACTGCGGGATTGTTCTTCTCCCTAGCACACCACTCCGCCCCGGGGACAACTGTACTTGCTGTCGGGACCGGAGACCAAAGCTATGGACACCTACATTGGGAACTCCCTAGCTGCAGGATTTATACGTCCTTCGTCCTCTCCCGGCAGCACAGGGTTCTTCTTTGTGGAGAAGAAGGACAAGACCCTGCGCCCGTGCATTGACTACCGGGGACTCAATGACATAATGGTGAAGAACCTCTACCCGCTACCACTCATCTCCTCGGCCTACGAGCCGCTCCAGGGGGCCACCGTGGAGAACCAGCTGTTTGTTAAGGCAGAGAAGTGCGAGTTCTATCACTCCACCATCCCCTTTCTGGGGTACATCATCTCTGCTGGGAGTGTCCAGATGGATCCCGGGAAGGTGAGAGCGGTGGTGGATTGGTCCCAGCCTTCGTCCAGGGTGCAGCTGCAACGTTTCCTGGGCTTCGCCAACTTCTATCACCGCTTCATCCGGGGTTACAGCTTCCCCCCTGTCAGCACTCACCTCTCCCAAGGTCCCCTGCTGCTGACCGGGTGTTCCGGGACCTCAAACACTGCTTCACCACTGCTCCCATCCTGGTTCATCCTGACCCGTCCCATCAGTTCGTGGTGGAGGCCGATGCATCTGATGTAGGAGTGGGGTGGTCCGGTCCCAGCGTTCTGCCCTGGACCTGAAGCTACATCAATGCGCCTTCTTCTCCTATCGCCTCAACGCCACGGAGAAAAACTACGATGTGGAAAATTGTGAGCTTCTCGCAATGAAGATGGTGTTGGAGGAATGGAGCACTAGTTGGAAGGGGCAGGAACACCCGTTCATCGTATGGACCGACCACAAAAATCTTGAGTGTCTCCGGACCGTCAAACGCCTCAACTCCAGGCATGCTAGATGGGCCCTGCTGTTCACATGGTTCAACTTCTCCCTCTCATATCGGCCAGGATCCAAGAATGTCAAGCCGGATGCACTGTCTCGCCGTTATAGCCCCACGGCTATTACCCCGGAGCCCGAGACCATCCTTCCCACCTCGGGCCTGGCAACAGCACTCAACTGGGGTATAGGGAAACAGGTCCGGGAGGCACAGCATTCCCAGCCGAACCCCGGGGGGGGGGATCCAGATAACCGGATGTTTGTGCCTGAGGCGGGCCGCTCCGCGGTCCCAGAGTGGGCCCACTCCTCCAGACTGGCCTGCAAGCCGGGCTCCTGCCGGATCCTGGCTTTTGTGCGACAATGCTTTTGGTGGCCCACCATGGTCCCTGACGTCTCCGCATTCGTCGCCGCTTGCACGGTGTGTGCAAAAAACAAGAGTCCTCGACAAGCTCCGACTGGTCTCCTCCAACCTCTGCCTGTCCCTCACTGTCCCTGGTCCCACATCTCCCTGGACGTTTTCACGGGTCTTCCCCCCCATCTGATGGCAACACCGCCATCCTGACTACGGTGGATCAGTTTTCCAAAGCCGCCCACTTCATTCCTCTCCCCAAACTACCCTCTGCCAAGGAGACGGCCCAGCTCATGGTGCAGCACGTCTTCCAGATCAATGGACTACCAGTCGACATGGTCTCTGACCGGGGCCCTCAGTTCTCGTCTCGGTTCTGGAAGGCGTTCTGCACCCTCATTGGGTCATCAGCCAGCCTGTCCTGCGGATTCCACCCCCAGTCCAACGGCCAGTCGGAGCGAGCCAACCAGGATCTGGAGACTACTCTGTGCTTCCTGGTCTCCGCCAACCCCACCACCTGGAGCCAGCAGCGGGTTTGGGTCGAATACGCCTGCAACACCCTTCCCTGCTCTGCCACAGGCCTATCTCCTTTTGAGTGTTCCTGGAGTATCAGCCCTCGCTCTCCCTTGAGCAGGAAGAGGAGGTCGGCATACCTTCTTGTCCACCGCTGTCGTCGTACCTGTCTCCAAAATCATTAGCCCCTCTGCTGTTTGTCTTCTGATGCCCAGGACCTTTCTGTATACATCCTACCTTTCATGTGTCCACGAGCCCATGTCTCACAGCCCTTTGTCTCCTGTTTCCATGTAGGTATAGTTATTAAAGTGACTATGCATAGATAATAACAGAGAGTAGCAGCAGCGTAGAAGAGAGGGGAGGGGCAATGCAAATAGTCTGGCTAGACATTTGATTAGCTGTTCAGGAGTCTTATAGCTTATACCAAGAGAGTTCTCATCCGTAATTATCACGGACTGTATGGGGCCATAAACAAACAAGAAACCGTTCACCCAGAGGCAGCGTTTCTGGTGGACGGAGACTTTAACACGGGGAGACTTAAAACAGTTCTACCTCACTTTTACCAAAATGTCCCCTGCGCCACTAGGGGTGCTAAAACTCTAGCCACTTTTATTCCACCTACAGAAACGCATACAAGCCCCTCCCTCGTCCTCCCTTCGGCAAATCTGACCATTACTTTATTCTCCTGCTTCCTGTTTACAAACAAAAGCTCAAACAGGAAGTATCAATGACGGAAGTGGTCCAATGAAGCAGATGTGAGGCTACAAGACTGTTTTGCTGTTCTGGGATTCATCCAATAGCATTGAGGAGTTTACCACAACAGTCACGGGCTTCATCAATAAGTGCATAGATGATGTCATCCCCACATAGACGATGTCATCCCCACAGTGACTATTAGAACGTATATCCAAACCAAAAAACATGGATTACAGGCAATATCCACGCAGGGCTGAAGGCTAAAAGGCTAAAGGCTAAAGGGCTAAGGGCTAAGGGCTAAAGGCTAAAGGCTAGAAGACTAAATGCTAGAGGACTAAAGGCTAAAGGGCTAAAGGCTAGAAGGATAGAAGGTAAAAGGCTAAAGGCTAAAGGGCTAAAGGCTGAGGGCTAAAGGCTAAAGGGCTAAAGGCTAGAGGATCAAAGGCTAGAGGACTAAAGGCTAGAGGGCTAAAGGCAAAAGCT
Source organism: Brachymystax lenok tsinlingensis (assembly GCA_030435695.1). Lineage (NCBI taxonomy): Eukaryota > Metazoa > Chordata > Actinopteri > Salmoniformes > Salmonidae > Brachymystax > Brachymystax lenok. Next base: position 43,210,598 of record CM059816.1, read on the forward strand.
AAAGGCTAAAGTGCTAGAGGCTAAAGGGCTAAAGGCTAGAGGACTAAAGGCTAGAGGACTAAAGGCTAAAGGGCTAAAGGCTAAAAGGCTAAGGGCTAAAGGCTAAAGGGCTGAAGGGCTAAAGGGCTAAAGGCTAAGGGCTAAGGGCTAAGGGCTAAAGGGCTGAAGGCTAGAAGGCTAAAGGCTAAAGGCTAGAAGGCTAAAGGCTAGAAGGCTAAAGGCTAGAAGGCTAAAGGGCTAAAGGCTAAAGGGCTAAAGGCTAAAGGGCTAAAGGCTAGAGGACTAAAGGCTAGAGGACTAAAGGCTAAAGGGCTAAAGGCTAGAGGACTAAAGGCTAAAGGGCTAAAGGCTAAAGGGCTAAAGGCTAAAGAGCTAAAGGCTAGAGGACTAAAGGCTAGAAGGCTAAGGGCTAAAGGCTAAAGGGCTAAAGGCTAAAGGGCTAAAGGCTAGAGGACTAAAGGCTAAAGGGCTAAGGGCTAAAGGCTAAAGGCTAGAAGGATAGAAGGTTAAAGGCTAAAGGGCTGAAGGACTAAAGGCTAGAGGACTAAAGGCTAAAGGGCTAAAGGACTACAGGCTAGGGCTAAAAGGCTGAAAGACTAAAAGCTAAAAGGCTAAAGGGCTAAAGGCTAGAGCAGCGCTTACAAGAAACGGGGCACAGACGCATACAAGAAAGCGCGTTAGGACTTCCGACAAGACATCAAACATGTAAAGGGACAATATATCTCACCCAGCCGTGAGATGCTAAGTGATGCAGAACTCCCAAATGAGCTAAATGCTTTGAGGAATACAACAATGAGTCTTGTGCGAAAGCCTTTGTTGATCTGGATGACTGTGTGATCTTACTCTCCTTGGCCAATGTAAAGGTCAACACTCGCAAGTCCGCCCCGGGCCAGACGGAATACCAGGGTGAGTTCTCAAAGCATGCGCAGACCAGCTGGTAAGTGTCTCCCAGTCTGTAATCCTAACATGTTTCAAGCTGACCACCATTGTCCCTGTTCCCAAGAACTCCAAGGTAACCTGTCTAAATAACTATCGACCTGTAGCACTCACATCTGTAATTATGAAGTGCACTGAAAAGCTGGTCATGACACACATCAACACCACCATCACAGACCCCCTAGACCAACTCCAATTCGCATACCGCCCCAACAGATCCACAGATGGCGCAATCTCGATTGCACTTCACACTGACCTCTCCCACATAGACAAGAGGGGAACCAACAGATCCACAGATGACGCAATCTGAATCACACTTCACACTACCCTCTCCCATCTGGACAAGAGGGGATATAATGTGATTATGTGAGAATGTTTTTCATAGACTACAGCTTAGCGTTCAACACCATAGTCTCCTCCATCACCATCCTCAAGTTTGCTGATGACACGACGGTGGTAGGCCTGATCACCGACGGCGAAGAGACCACCTACAGGGAGAGACTTTGCAGTGTGGTGCTAGGACAACAACCTCTCTCCTAACGTCAGTAAGACCAAAGAGCTGATCATGGACTATAGGAGAAAGAGGGGAGAGCACGCCCCCATCCACATCGACGGGGCTATAGTGGAGCGGGTCGAGTGCTTCAATGTCCTTAGTGTCCACTTCACTAAGGAACTAACATGGTTCACACTCACCCGCACAGTTGTTAAGAGGGCACAACAGCGCCTCTTCCCCATCAGGAGGCTGAAAAGATTTGGCATGGGTCCTCAGATCCTCAAAAAGTTCTATGGCTGCACCATTGAGAACATCTTGACTGGCTCCATCACCGCTTGGTATGGAAAATACACCACCCTCAAACCGCAAAGCGCTACAGAGGTACAGAAGGTGGTGCGAACAGCCCAGGACATCACTGGGGCCGAGCTCACTGCCATCCAGGAACATTATACCAGGCGGTGTCAGAGGAAGGCGCTAAAAATTACCAAAGAATCCAGCCACCCAAGCCATAACACTGTTTACTCTGCATCGTCCGGGAAACGGTACCGGAGCACCGGCTCTCGGACCAACAGGCACCGAGACAGCTCCTACCCCCAAGCCATAAGGCTGCTAAAAAGCCATAAGACTGCTAAGTAGTTAAATAATGGTTACCCGGACTATCTGCACTGCACTCTATAAGACTATATACAGTATACACACTATATACACACACTACACTGAAACTCTCAAAGAAAACCCACACACATTCACACACACTACATACGCACACACACACACATGACAGACATACTTTTAAACTCATCATATGCTGCTGCTACTCTGTTCTTTATTTTACTCTTATTATTATCTATCCTGATGCCTAGTCACTTTACCCTGCCTTCATGTACATATCTACCTCAAATACCTTATTATTATCTATCCTGATGCCTAGTCACTTTACCCTGCCTTCATCTACATATCTACCTCAAATACCTTATTATTATCTATCCTGATGCCTAGTTACTTTACCCTGCCTTCATCTACATATCTACCTCAAATACCTTATTATTATCTATCCTGATGCATAGTCACTTTACCCTGCCTTCATCTACATATCTACCACAAATACCTTATTATTATCTATCCTGATGCCTAGTCACTTCACGCTGTCTTTCTTGTACATATTGAGCTCAAATACCTCGTACCTCTGCACATTGTTCTGGTACTGTTTATAGATCCATTCTTGTGTATTTTATTTCTCTTGTGTTACAAGTTTTCTTTTTATTATATTTTTCTTTACTCTGCATCGTTGGTAAGGGCTCGTAAGTAAGCATTTCACGGTTCAGTCTACACCTGTTGTATTTGGGGGCATGTGAGAAATAACATTTGATTTGATTGATTTGTGGGTATCTGTGTGGATAATTACCTGAGCTATCACGCCACTTTACACACCGGTCACTCACAGTCCTCCCGTACACACAGAAACACAGACACACACACACACACGCACACACATAGACACATAATTACATAACACACACTCGTCAGCCCACGTCTGCTTACCCTCGACAGCAGGTTCACTTGACTCATTCATCCACGATACACTTCATTACCCTCTAAATCTCTCACCATGTCTTCCCATTCTCTCTCTCTCTCTCTCTCTATCTCTCTCTCTCTAGTAAAAATTGAGATGAAATACAGGGGTTCCTAACCACTGACTGTATATGAGGTCATAGAGAGTGGATATCTGTATTTCAGCTATACGAGGCCATAGAGAGTGGCTATCTGTATTTCAGCTATACGAGGCCATAGAGAGTGGCTATCTGTATTTCAGCTATACTAGGCCATAGAGAGTGGCTATCTGTATTTCAGCTATACGAGGCCATAGAGAGTGGCTATCTGTATTTCAGCTATACGAGGCCATAGAGAGTGGCTATCTGTATTTCAGCTATACGAGGCCATAGAGAGTGGCTATTTGTATTTCAGCTATACGAGGCCATAGAGAGTGGCTATCTGTATTTCAGCTATACGAGGCCATAGAGAGTGGCTATCTGTATTTCAGCTATACGAGGCCATAGAGAGTGGCTATTTGTATTTCAGCTATACGAGGCCATAGAGAGTGGCTATCTGTATTTCAGCTATACGAGGCCATAGAGAGTGGCTATCTGTATTTCAGCTATACGAGGCCATAGAGAGTGGCTATCTGTATTTCAGCTATACGAGGCCATAGAGAGTGGCTATCTGTATTTCAGCTATACGAGGCCATAGAGAGTGGCTATCTGTATTTCAGCTATACGAGGCCATAGAGAGTGGCTATCTGTATTTCAGCTATACGAGGCCATAGAGAGTGGCTATCTGTATTTCAGCTATACGAGGCCATAGAGAGTGGCCATCTGTATTTCAGCTATACGAGGCCATAGAGAGTGGCTATCTGCACACAAACATAGATACTGTGTCTTCATCTCCCAACTCCACAATGATAAGAGCCACCAATTAAACTGTCTCGGACAGAGTGAAGACACACGCACACACACACACACACACACAGACACAGACTTGTTCAGCCAGACTTTCGGATCAGATTTCAAACTGGCCAGAAGGCTCGGGTGCTCGATGTGTGTGAGGGAGGAATGAAAGAGAAGAGAAAAGAAGATACAGAAAGAGACAGAGTAAAAATAACTGAGAGATTAATCGAAGAAAAGCTGAGAGTGAGAAGGTGGACCCGGAAAATATGAATATATATTCATCACTGTACCCTCAATGACTAACTACCCAGCTAGCACATAATGTTCTGAGAACCATGTATTACTTAGAGCTTGGTGAGAGCGTGGTTGTCCTATTGTTATTTTGCTTCCAACCTTACCACAACTTAAGGTTGTGAGAGGTAGTACAGATATCCCAAAAAACGACTTAAGTATTTTTACTTAACTTCTTAGGGAGCGGTGGGGCGCTAAATTCAAAATCCAAAAGTTGAATTATTAAACATTCATCAATATACAAGTGTTGCATAGTCATCAAAAGCTCTGCTTCCTGGCAATATCACAGCGTTGTCAGATTTCAGAAAGGCTTTACGGTGAAAGCACCACATTGATGATTGTTTGAGGATAGCACCCCCACATATTTTCCCATTACCATAAATTCATAAGCCTTCACGGTTCATAGAAAACACATTTCACAGCTAAAACAAATCAATTACCTTTTGAGGAACTTCTGCTGAGGGCTTCCCAAGTGTCCAATGAAGACAATCCATGGTTCTTTTGTTAGAAAAAGTAATGTATTATATCCATAAATCTCCGTTTGGTTGGCGCGTTATAATGAGAAAATACAGCGTCGACTCCTCCATTGAAACGTGAAGAGAACTCGTTCAACTTATACCTATAAACTTGTCCAAGAACAATCAAACATCATTGTAAATGTATCCTTAGGAACACTTTTATGTATAAATAGTATAATATTTCAACCGGAATATAAACTGGGCGATAAGAAAGGAAAAAAACAAAAAACGCGCCAGTCGGGAACGCGCATTTTCTTCTATTGACATCTGTGTGGCCACTTCCTTATTCGTCTTCTTCTACAATCTAAAAGCAGCTAAGAAGAATCAAAACACTTTCTCGAGACTGTTGACATCCAGAGGAAGCAATAGGTACTGCATTCATATGCCCTTATATGGGCATTTTCATAAGGGAGGGGTTCCAAATGAGGCAATGTGTCAAAACCACTTTTTCTAGGACAGAAATTCCTCGGGTTTTTGCCTGCCATATCCGTTCTGTTATACTCACAGACAAAATGTTAACACTTTTAGAAACTTCAGAGTGTTTCCTATCCAATGGTACTAAGTATGTGCCTATCCTATTTTCTGGGCCTGAATGGGAGGCATTTTACTTTGGGCACGCCAGGCTCTCCAAAACGGTCACCTCGTGCGCTGCTCCCAAAGAAGTTAAGTACTTTACACCACTGCCTACAGGTTTCCTCATGGTTCAATTTTCTTCTGTGGGAATTTCAGTACTTCCAGAGAACATTCCACACAAGTTCCCATGTGGTTCTATTTAATGTCATATTTTTACTACATTCTCAAAAATGGTGTGACAATGTCAGTTATGTCAGTTCTTGGCAATATTCTGAGAATGCATATTTTTTTTAAATGTACACATTAACATCAATAAGCTATAAATTCCATTCTCAGAAGATTAGGAAAACCACAAGAAACTTTTGTAACGTTCTAAGAATGTTATTTAAAACATTTGCATTACGTTCTCAGCGTGTTCAGTGTGTTCAGCTGTGTTGTCCGCGCCCACTAATTGGCCACACCTGATCTTAATGAGTGCTACTTTCCTTTGAAATGGGGTCTGTTTGAATGGACTAAAATGAACAGCTTTGTATGCGTAAAAAAACATGGTAGGCTAGCTCCATCCTGGTGGTCCAGTGGACTAATTCCATGTGATAGTCAACTAAGACATAATAGGTTCAAATCTCACTGATGCTATGTCACAATGAAATGTGTTTTCAAGATTAAAGCTTAAGGAAATTATTTTCCATGTGTCCTGTCTATGCTTGGAGTTCAAAAAGGTTAGCCCAAAATAAGCCAGCAGTGTTATTAAAAGTCTTTTTTAAACATGCTGTAAATGAGAATGTGTTCTCAGTCAACTTACCTGGTAAAATAAGCGTTAAAAAATAAAGAAAAATAATTCAGTTCATGTTTTAAGGAAGTTATTCAAAAACCTCCAAATAACCTATAATTTCTGTTCTCAGAGCGTTAATAAAACTTCAGAGGAAAGCATTCAAGGAACCGGAGTAAAACATAATCAGAACTTCTCTGCAATCTAAAAATAGTTCCCAGAACAGTCAAAATGTTCACTTCTGTACATAGAACGTTTAAAAAAACATACAATTTTACCGGTCAGGAAACGTTTGGCTTCGTTCCCACAATCTAATGTCAAACCAAAAACATACGTTCCCACAACTTCCAAGGAATCATGTGTGTTAGCTGGGTATGTCAGATGGGTGGGGAGAGAGAGTAAGGACTGAATAAGGAAATTTCATGAGCAAGAACTGAAGAAAGGGAAGAAAGGACAGGAAGAAAGAAAAATCAGAGGATGAGCATGACTATTAAATGAAGCAGAGAGAGAGAGATAAGAGAGTACGGAGTGGAGGGAAGGAGAAGGATGGAGAGATACTGTAGAGGGGAGCGAAAGAGACAGGGAGGGAGGGAGGGAGAGAGACATGAAGGGGAGCTAGAGACACTGTAGAGGGGAGGGAGAGAGACAGGGAGCGAGACAGGGATGGAGGGAGAGAGACAGGGAGGGGAGCGAAAGAGACAGGGAGGTGGAGGGAGAGAGACAGTAGAGGGGAGCGAAAGAGACAGGGAGGTGGAGGGAGAGAGACAGTAGAGGGGAGGGAGAGAGACAGTAGAGGAGAGGGAGCGAGACAGGGAGCGAGACAGGGATGGAGGGAGAGAGACAGGGAGGGGAGCGAAAGAGACAGGGAGGGAGGGAGAGAGACAGGGAGGGGAGGGAGACACACTGTAGAGGGGAGGGATAGACACTGTAGAGGGGAGGGAGAGAGACAGGGAGTGAGACAGGGATGGAGGGAGAGAGACAGGGAGGGGAGCGAAAGAGACAGGGAGGTGGAGGGAGAGAGACAGTAGAGGGGAGGGAGAGAGAGAGTAGAGGGTAGAGAGAGAGACAGAGAGGGAGGGAGACAGGGAGGGGAGGGAGAGATACTGTAGAGGGGAGGGAGAGACAGGGAGGGAGGGAGAGAGATAGTAGAGTGGAGGGAGAGAGACAGGGAGGGAGGGAGAGATACTGTAGAGGGGAGAGACAGGGAGGGAGGGAGACAGGGAGGGAGGGAGAGATACTGTAGAGGGGAGGGAGAGAGAGAGTAGAGGGTAGAGAGAGAGACAGAGAGGGAGGGAGACAGGGAGGGAGGGAGAGATACTGTAGAGGGAGGGAGAGACAGGGAGGGAGGGAGAGAGATAGTAGAGTGGAGGGAGAGAGACAGGGAGGGAGGGAGAGATACTGTAGAGGGAGAGACAGGAGGGAGGGAGACAGGGAGGGGAGGGAGAGATACTGTAGAGGGGAGAGACAGGGAGGGAGGGAGACAGGGAGGGGAGGGAGAGATACTGTAGAGGGGAGGGAGAGACAGGGAGGGGAGGGAGAGAGACAGTAGAGTGGAGGGAGAGAGACAGGGAGGGAGGATGGAGCAGAAACAGAGGAGTGGGATTAATTGAGTGAGGAAGGGAGGAAGCAGAGAGAAGGAGACATAGAGGAAAGAGAATGGATGTCTGTAGATAACATACATTACTCCTCTCCAGCTGGAGCTATTGTCTCCATGCAGTCCACTGTGTAGGGTAAGAGCTACCAGTATACAAACACACACACACACAACATACTCATCTAAGCCTCCCCACCCTCCAATAACTCTTCCTAACCTTCGGCCCACAACCTCCACTTTAAGAGAACGAGAGCGAGGGAGGCGATGGAGAGATACAGATAGACAGAGGTTAAGAGAGATAGAGAGGAGAGAGGGGGATAAAGCGATAGATTAAGTAGTGAGTGTGGAAGAGACAGAGCCTGAGAGAGGCTAAGCGAAAGAGGGATGTGGTTGAGATGAAGAGAGAGAGAGGATAAGGACAGATATAGAGAGTGCCCATAGGGACAGGTTATATATCCTGGCTTTATCTAGTTAGAGTGCTGGGTGTCGCCTCTCATATTGTCCACACACACACACACACACACACACACACACACACACACACACACACACACACACACACACACACACACACACACACACACACACACACACACACACACACACACACGTTACTCAGCGAAACTATCAACACCTGCACACCTCCTTTTGTATAATTTCAAGCCTTACTAGGTAAAGATGTGCAAATATATACTGAGCTCAGAGAGACAGACAGACTCATTACCGTGGTGTCATGTAAACCCTAATGAGGGCTCACTACTGAGCTCAGAGAGACAGACAGACTCATTACCGTGGTGTCGTGTAAACCCTAATGAGGGCTCACTACTGAGCTCAGAGAGACAGACAGACTCATTACCGTGGTGTCGTGTAAACCCTAATGAGGGCTCACTACTGAGCTCAGAGAGACAGACAGACTCATTACCGTGGTGTCACGTAAACCCTAATGAGGGCTCACTACTGAGCTCAGAGAGACAGACTCATTACCGTGGTGTCGTGTAAACCCTAATGAGGGCTCACTACTGAGCTCAGAGAGACAGACAGACTCATTACCGTGGTGTCATGTAAACCCTAATGAGGGCTCACTACTGAGCTCAGAGAGACAGACAGACTCATTAATGTGGTGTCACGTAAACCCTAATGAGGGCTCACTACTGAGCTCAGAGAGACAGACTCATTACCGTGGTGTCGTGTAAACCCTAATGAGGGCTCACTACTGAGCTCAGAGAGACAGACTCATTACCGTGGTGTCGTGTAAACCCTAATGAGGGCTCACTACTGAGCTCAGAGAGACAGACAGACTCATTACCGTGGTGTCGTGTAAACCCTAATGAGGGCTCACTACTGAGCTCAGAGAGATAGACAGACTCATTACCGTGGTGTCATGTAAACCCTAATGAGGGCTCACTACTGAGCTCAGAGAGACAGACAGACTCATTACTGTGGTGTCACGTAAACCCTAATGAGGGCTCACTACTGAGCTCAGAGAGACAGACTCATTACCGTGGTGTCGTGTAAACCCTAATGAGGGCTCACTACTAAGCTCAGAGAGATAGACAGCAGTCTGAGTTTTCTCTCCTCTATAGGATGGGAATCATTATACTGGTATGATCTGTGTCTCCCTCACACACACACACACACACACACACACACACACACACACACACACACACACACACACACACACACACACACACACACACACACACACACACACACACACACACACACACACACACAGTCTCAGCTGACAGCAGTGACTTACATGGAGAGGTGCATCTAATGGCAAAGTAATGAGACCAGCAGAACCATCGCCCACAGAGCCGTGTGGTGTGTGCAATGGGTGGATTTTGTCTAAATGATGTGTTTTTGTGGACTAATGAGTCTCCTCCACTCCCGCTTTCAGCAGCATCTCCCTAATGCCACACTGTCTCAACTATCTCTCTCTGTTCTCCTGTCTATTCTCTCACTCTGTCTCCATCTCCCTCTTTCTCTCCTTCTCTGTCTTTTTCTTGTGTGTTGCCGTGGTAACAGGCTGTGCGGGGGCACATCGCACCCGTCTCACTCTGCCCACCGCCTACCGGAGGAGAGAGAGAACAAAACTGAAAGAGAGAGAGAGAGAGAGAGAGAGAGAGAGAGAGAGAGAGAGAGAGAGAGAGAGAGAGAGAGAGAGAGAGGGGGAGAGATTGCAACAATACATTGGTTTTTACTGTCAACCTCCATCACACAGCCTGATTCTGCTAATAGAAAGCAGAGAGCACTGGTTAACCATGGGGAGATTGCGTCCATTCTCTTTGAAAGCAGTTAGTTCAGGACAGAAGAGCCTTTTATATTCAATTTACTTCCTGAATTAATTGGAGTTGAAATGGAATTTACCTTAACCCATGTTACCATACCCAGTCCCAGGAAGAGAGGAGAGAGAGAGAATGAGAGAGAGAGAGAGAGAGAGAGAGAGAGAGAGAGAGAGAGAGAGAGAGAGAGAGAGAGAGAGAGAGAGAGAGAGAGAGAGAGAGAGAGAGAGAGAGAGAGGGAGAGCGAGAGAGGGAGGGAGAGAGAGAGAGAGAGAAACAGACAGAAAGAGAGAGAGAGAGAGAGAGAGAGAGAGAGAGAGAGAGAGAGAGAGAGAGAGAGAGAGAGAGAGAGGGATAGAGTGATAGCAAAGTTATCAAACTGAAAGGAGAAAGCCTAACCAGGGGAAATCCTTTACAGTGGGTCTGTTTACTGATCCAACACGGACGAAACTAACAGATTCATCTCACAAAAAGCACAGACACATAAATGTCAGAGTATAAACGGCAGAATGGGCACACACACACACACACACACGTTTTCTCTGAAATCCTCTCTAATACCAAGCACTTTCTGTGGGAATGCTTTAAGAGGATAAGGCCATTCCCTGGGAGAGCAGAAAACGGGATGTGTGTGTGGGTTGTAGTGTAATCCCACAGGTCTGCCCTAGATATGGAAAACCTCAACATTTCCAGTCAGGAGGGGCTGGGAATAACAGGACATTCCCTTCACCACCCTCGTTCTTCCTCTCTTTATATCTCCTCTAACCACTGTTAGACACGTATTATTCTCCCATTCCCTATAGAGAGAAGGAGAGCAACCGTCGGAGTGTGGGGGTGACACACTTTTCACAGTGAGAGAGTAACAGAGATAAACTCAGCAAAAAAAGAAATGTCCTCTCACTGTCAACTGCGTTTATTTTCAGCAAACTTAACATGTGTAAATATTTATATGAACATAACAAGATTCAACAACTGAGACATAAACTGAACAAGTTCCACAGACATGTGATTAACAGAAATGTAATAATGTGTCTTTGAACAAAGGGGGGGTCAAAATCAAAAGTAACAGTCAGTATCTGGTGTGGCCACCAGCTGCATTAAGTACTGCAGTGCATCTCCTCCTCATGGACTGCACCAGATTTGCCAGTTCTTGCTGTGAGATGTTACCCCACTCTTCCATCAAGGCACCTGCAAGTTCCCGGACATTTCTGGGGGGAATGGCCCTAGCCCTCACCCTCCGATCCAACAGGTCCCAGACATGCTCATTGGGATTGAGATCCGGGCTCTTCGCTGGCCATGGCAGAACACTGACATTCCTGTCTTGCAGGAAATCACTCACAGAACGAGCAGTATGTCAGGATGAGCCTCCAGGAAGGGTACCACATGAGGGAGGAGGATGTCTTCCCTGTAACGCACAGTGTTGAGATTGCCTGCAATGACAACAAGCTCAGTCCGATGATGCTGTGACACACCACCCCAGACCATGACGGACCCTCCACCTCCAAATCGATCCCGCTCCAGAGTCCAGGCCTTGGTGTAACGCTCATTCCTTCAATGATAAACGCGAATCCGTCAATCACTCCTGGTGAGACAAAACCGCGACTCGTCAGTGAAGACCACTTTTTGCCAGTCCTGTCTGATCCAGCGACGGTGGGTTTGTGCCCATAGGCGACGTTGTTGCCAGTGATGTCTGGTTAGGACCTGCCTTACAACAGGCCTATACAGTGAGGGAAAAAAGTATTTGATCCCCTGCTGATTTTGGACGTTTGCCCACTGACAAAGAAATGATCAGTCTATAAATTTAATGGTAGGTTTATTTGAACAGTGAGAGACAGAATAACAACAACAAAAATCCAGAACACCACATGTGAAAAATTTTATAAATTGATTTGCATTTTAATGAGGGAAATAAGTATTTGACCCCCTCTCAATCAGAAAGATTTCTGGCTCACAGGTGTCTTTTATACAGGTAACAAGCTGAGATTAGGAGCACACTCTTAAAGAGAGTGCTCCTAATCTCAGTTTGTTACCTGTATAAAAGACACCTGTCCACAGAAGCAATCAATCAGATTCCAAACTCTCCACCATGGCCAAGACCAAAGAGCTCTCCAAGGATGTCAGGGACAAGATTGTAGACCTACACAAGGCGGGAATGGGCTACAAGATCATCGCCAAGCAGCTTGGTGAGAAGGTGACAACAGTTGGTGTGATTATTCGCAAATGGAAGAAACACAAAAGAACTGTCAATCTCCCTCGGCCTGGGGCTCCATGCAAGATCTCACCTCGTGGAGTTGCAATGATCATGAGAACGGTGAGGAATCAGCCCAGAACTACATGGGAGGATCTTGTCAATGATCTCAAGGCAGCTGTGACCATAGTCACCAAGAAAACAATTGGTATCACATTACGCCGTGAAGGATTGAAATCCTGCAGGGCCCCCTGCTCAAGAAAGCACATATACATGCCCGACTGAAGTTTGCCAATGAACATCTGAATGATTCAGAGGACAACTGGGTGAAAGTGAGACCAAAATGTAGCTCTTTGGCATCAACTCAACTCGCTGTATTTGGAGGAAGAGGAATGCTGCCTATGACCCCAAGAACACCATCTCCACCATCAAACATGGAGGTGGAAACATTATGCTTTGGGGGTGTTTTTCTGCTAAGGGGACAGGACAACTTCACCGCATCAAAGGGACGATGGACGGGGCCATGTACAGTCAAATCTTGGGTGAGAACCTCAGCCAGGGCATTGAAAATGGGTCGTGGATGGGTATTCCAGCATGACAATGACCCAAAACACACGGCCAAGGCAACAAAGGAGTGGCTCAAGAAGAAGCACATTAAGGTCCTGGAGTGGCCTAGCCAGTCTCCAGACCTTAATCCCATAGAAAATCTGTGGAGGGAGCTGAAGGTTCGAGTTGCCAAACGTCAGCCACGAAACCTTAATGACTTGGAGAAGATCTGCAAAGAGGAGTGGGACAAAATCCCTCCTGAGATGTGTGCAAACCTGGTGGCCAACTACAAGAAACGTCTGACCTCTGTGATTGCCAACAAGGGTTTTTCCACCAAGTACTAAGTCACTTTTTGCAGAGGGGTCAAATACTTATTTCCCTCATTAAAATGCAATTCCATTTATAAAATTTTTCATATGCGTTTTTCTGGATTTTTTTGTTGTTATTCTGTCTCTCACTGTTCAAATAAACCTACCATTAAAATGATAGACTGATCATTTCTTTGTCAGTGGGCAAACGTACAAAATCAGCAGGGGATCAAATACTTTTTTCCCTCACTGTAAGCCCTCAGTCCAGCCTCTCTCAGCCTATTGCGGACAGTCTGAGCACTGATGGAGGGATTGTGCGTTCCTGGTGTAACTCGGGCAGTTGTTGTTGCCATCCTGTACCTGTCCCACAGGTGTGATGTTCGGATGTACCGATCCTGTGCAGGTGTTGTTACACATGGTCTGCCACTGAGAGGACGATCAGCTGTCCGTCCTGTCTCCCTGTAGCGCTGTCTTAGGCGTCTCACAGTACGGACATTGCAATTTATTGCCCTGGCCACATCTGCAGTCCTCAAACCTTCTTGCAGAATGCCTAAGGCACGTTCACGCAGATGAGCAGGGACCCTGGGCATCGTTCTTTTGGTGTTTTTCAGAGTCAGTAGAAAGGCCTCTTTAGTATCCTAAATTTTCACAACTGTGACCTTAATTGCCTAGCGTCTGTAAGCTGTTAGTCTTAACGACCGTTCCACAGGTGCATGTTCATTAATTGTTTATGGTTCATTGAACAAGCATGGGAAACAGTGCTTAAACCCTTTACAATGCAGATCTGTGAAGTTATTTGGATTCTTACGAATTGTCTTTGAAAGACAGGGTCCAGAAAAAGGGGCATTTCTTTTTTTGCTGAGTTTACTATGACTGACCATTAGAATGACAGAGGTAAAGAATGACATAGGTAGGGAAGGACAGAGGTAGGAAACAACAGAGGTAGGGGAGGACAGAGGTAGGGGAGGACAGAGGTAGGAAACAACAGAGGTAGGGGAGGACAGAGGTAGGGGAGGACAGAGGTAGGGAAGGACAGAGGTAGGAAACAACAGAGGTAGGGAAGGACAGAGGTAGGGGAGGACAGAGGTAGGGGAGGACAGATGTAGGGGAGGACAGATGTAGGGAAGGACAGAGGTAGGGAAGGACAGAGGTAGGGGAGGACAGTGGTAGGGGAGGACAGAGGTAGGGGAGGACAGAGGTAGGAAACAACAGAGGTAGGGGAGGACAGAGGTAGGGAAGGACAGAGGTAGGAAACAACAGAGGTAGGGGAGGACAGAGGTAGGAAAGGACAGAGGTAGGAAACAACAGAGGTAGGGGAGGACAGAGGTAGGAAACAACAGAGGTAGGGGAGGACAGAGGTAGGAAAGGACAGAGGTAGGAAACAACAGAGGTAGGGGAGGACAGAGGTAGGAAACAACAGAGGTAGGGGAGGACAGAGGTAGGAAAGGACAGAGGTAGGAAACAACAGAGGTAGGGGAGGACAGAGGTAGGGAAGGACAGTGGTAGGGGAGGACAGAGGTAGGGGAGGACAGAGGTAGGAAACAACAGAGGTAGGGGAGGACAGAGGTAGGAAACAACAGAGGTAGGGGAGGACAGAGGTAGGGAAGGACAGAGGTAGGGAAGGACAGAGGTAGGAAACAACAGAGGTAGGGGAGGACAGAGGTAGGAAACAACAGAGGTAGGGGAGGACAGAGGTAGGAAAGGACAGAGGTAGGAAACAACAGAGGTAGGGGAGGACAGAGGTAGGAAACAACAGAGGTAGGGGAGGACAGAGGTAGGGAAGGACAGAGGTAGGGGAGGACAGAGGTAGGAAACAACAGAGGTAGGGGAGGACAGAGGTAGGGAAGGACAGAGGTAGGAAACAACAGAGGTAGGGGAGGACAGAGGTAGGAAAGGACAGAGGTAGGGAAGGACAGAGGTAGGGAAGGACAGAGGTAGGGGAGGACAGAGGTAGGGGAGGACAGAGGTAGGAAAGGACAGAGGTAGGAAACAACAGAGGTAGGGGAGGACAGAGGTAGGAAACAACAGAGGTAGGGGAGGACAGAGGTAGGAAAGGACAGAGGTAGGAAACAACAGAGGTAGGGGAGGACAGAGGTAGGAAACAACAGAGGTAGGGGAGGACAGAGGTAGGAAAGGACAGAGGTAGGGGAGGACAGAGGTAGGGAAGGACAGAGGTAGGAAACAACAGAGGTAGGGGAGGACAGAGGTAGGAAACAACAGAGGTAGGGGAGGACAGAGGTAGGAAACAACAGAGGTAGGGGAGGACAGAGGTAGGGAAGGACAGTGGTAGGGGAGGACAGAGGTAGGGAAGGACAGAGGTAGGGAAGGACAGTGGTAGGGGAGGACAGAGGTAGGGGAGGACAGAGGTAGGAAACAACAGAGGTAGGGGAGGACAGAGGTAGGGAAGGACAGTGGTAGGGGAGGACAGAGGTAGGGGAGGACAGAGGTAGGAAACAACAGAGGTAGGGGAGGACAGAGGTAGGAAACAACAGAGGTAGGGGAGGACAGAGGTAGGAAAGGACAGAGGTAGGAAACAACAGAGGTAGGGGAGGACAGAGGTAGGAAACAACAGAGGTAGGGGAGGACAGAGGTAGGAAACAACAGAGGTAGGGGAGGACAGAGGTAGGGAAGGACAGTGGTAGGAAACGACAGTGGTAGGGAAGGACAGAGCTAAAGAACAAGGTCTTTGAGTACAAAGGTAATTGATCTTATGTTGTTCTAACCTTTAGATCAAACAGTCTAAAAGGACTTCACACTTGAAAGAACAATGGAGAGAGAGAGAGAGAGAGAGAGAGAGAGAGAGAGAGAGAGAGAGAGAGAGAGAGAGAGAGAGAGAGAGAGAGAGAGAGAGAGAGAGACAGACAGACAGAATGGGGGAGAGATGAGAGAGAGAGAATGGGGGAGAGATGAGAGAGAGAGAGAGAGAGAGAGAGAGAGAGAGAGAGACAGAATGGGGGAGAGACGAGAGAGAGAGAAGCAGAGAGAGACAGAATGGGGGAGAGACGAGAGAGAGAGAAGCAGAGAGAGACAGAATGGGGGAGAGATGAGAGAGAGAGAGAGAGAGAGAGAGAGAGAGAGAGAGAGAGAGAGAGAGAGAGAGAGAGAACACTGCTCCAGACCCTGAGGCGATAGTCTGTTTGAATGTGAAAAGCAAGGTCCCTGCTAAATCAATAGAAAGATAAAACACGCGCTGCACTCAGATCAGATCATACAGCGGGAGAGAAGTCCGAACCCCACTGAAGGTTGAAAAGAAACTGTTCTATAATAAGATTTATTTAACAGGGGAAAATATTGATGCATCAGTTGCCCTGGAGGCTATGTGAAGTGATTTTCCTCTCTAAAATGATACAATTATTAAGTTAAGATAACTCTGTCATGCTTGAACTTAACATATTCATATTGTCTTTTGGCGGTGTTCAGTCCTGATAGAAAAATCCCAACTCGAGAATTTAGTATCCCAATGAACCCCTAGTCCTCTATGCATACATGTAGCTCTGAAAGGGAGAACTATCAAATCCACATCTTAATGAAATCCCTAGGGTTATGGGGGTGTTCAGTTTACAGCCCTGGAGCAGGCTGTCTGAGTATTGGCATGTGTTCTATTCCCTAGGGATTAAAAGCCAACCAGCAATAACCATGATAATATTTATTTGCTGCCGTCCTAAAAGCCAGAGGGAAAATGAGCCTCTAGAGGACCGGACAGAAACAACATGGAGATGAAGTCCTTCAACTATTCTCTCTTCACCTCCAGTCGAAACACTATTCTATCAGTACATCCAGGAGCAACACTATTCTATCAGTACATCCAGTAGAAACACTATTCTATCAGTACATCCAGGAGCAACACTATTCTCTCTTCACCTCCAGTAGAAACACTATTCTATCAGTACATCCAGGAGCAACACTATTCTCTCTTCACCTCCAGTAGAAACACTATTCTATCAGTACATCCAGGAGCAACACTATTCTATCAGTACATCCAGTAGAAACACTATTCTATCAGTACATCCAGGAGCAACACTATTCTCTCTTCACCTCCAGTAGAAACACTATTCTATCAGTACATCCAGGAGCAACACTATTCTATCAGTACATCCAGTAGAAACACTATTCTATCAGTACATCCAGGAGCAACACTATTCTCTCTTCACCTCCAGTAGAAACACTATTCTATCAGTACATCCAGGAGCAACACTATTCTCTCTTCACCTCCAGTAGAAACTTCTATTCTATCAGCACCTCCAGGATAAACACTATTCTCTCAGTACCTCCAGTAGAAACAATATTCTCTCAGTAACTCCAGTAGAAACACTATTCTCTCTTCACCTCCAGTAGGAACACTATTCTCTCAGTACCTCCAGTAGAAACACTATCATCTCAGTACCTCCAGTAGAAACACTATTGTCTCAATACCTCCAGTAGAAACACTATTCTATCAGTACCTCCAGTAGAAACACTACTGTCTCAATACCTCCAGTAGAAACACTATTCTCTCAATTCCTCCAGTAGAAACACTACTGTCTCAATACCTCCAGTAGAAACAGTATTCTCTCTATACCTCCAGTAGAAACACTATTCTCTCAATACCTCCAGTAGAAACAGTATTCTCTCTATACCTCCAGTAGAAACACTATCTCTCAGAACCTCCAGTAGAAACAGTATTCTCTCTATACCTCCAGTAGAAACACTATTCTCTCAATACCTCTAGTAGAAACACTACTGTCTCAATACCTCCAGTAGAAACACTATTCTCTCAGTACCTCCAGTAGAAACACTATTCTCTCAATACCTCCAGTAGAAACACTACTGTCTCAATACCTCCAGTAGAAACACTATTCTCTCAATACCTCCAGTAGAAAAACTACTGTCTCAGTACCTCCAGTAGAAACAGTATTCTCTCTATACCTCCAGTAGAAACACTATCTCTCAGAACCTCCAGTAGAAACACTATTTCTCAGAACCTCCAGTAGAAACAGTATTCTCTCTATACCTCCAGTAGAAACACTATTCTCTCAATACCTCCAGTAGAAACACTATTCTCTCAATACCTCCAGTCGAAACACTATTCTCTCAATACCTCCAGTAGAAACACTATTCTCTCAGAACCTCCAGTAGAAACACTATCTCTCAGAACCTCCAGTAGTAACAGTATTCTCTCAGTACCTCCTGTAGAAACACTATTCTCTCATTACCTCCAGTAGAAACACTACTGTCTCAATACCTCCAGTAGAAACAATATTCTCTCAGTACCTCCAGTAGAAACACTACTGTCTCAGTACCTCCAGTAGAAACACTATTTTCTCAGTACCTCCAGTAGAAACACTATTCTCTCAATACCTCCAGTAGAAACAGTATTCTCTCTATACCTCCAGTAGAAACACTATCTCTCAGAACCTCCAGTAGAAACAGTATTCTCTCTATACCTCCAGTAGAAACACTATTCTCTCAATACCTCCAGTAGAAACACTATTCTCTCAATACCTCCAGTAGAAACACTATTCTCTCAATACCTCTAGTAGAAACACTATTCTCTCAGAACCTCCAGTAGAAACACTATCTCTCAGAACCTCCAGTAGTAACAGTATTCTCTCTATACCTCCTGTAGAAACACTATTCTCTCATTACCTCCAGTAGAAACACTACTGTCTCAATACCTCCAGTAGAAACAATATTCTCTCAGTACCTCCAGTAGAAACACTACTGTCTCAGTACCTCCAGTAGAAACACTATTTTCTCAGTACCTCCAGTAGAAACACTATTCTCTCAATACCTCCAGTAGAAACAGTATTCTCTCTATACCTCCAGTAGAAACACTATCTCTCAGAACCTCCAGTAGAAACAGTATTCTCTCTATACCTCCAGTAGAAACACTATTCTCTCAATACCTCTAGTAGAAACACTATTCTCTCAATACCTCTAGTAGAAACACTATTCTCTCAATACCTCCAGTAGAAACACTATTCTCTCAATACCTCTAGTAGAAACACTATTCTCTCAGAACCTCCAGTAGAAACACTATCTCTCAGAACCTCCAGTAGTAACAGTATTCTCTCTATACCTCCTGTAGAAACACTATTATCTCATTACCTCCAGTAGAAACACTACTGTCTCAATACCTCCAGTAGAAACACTATTCTCTCAATTCCTCCAGTAGAAACACTACTGTCTCAGTACCTCCAGTAGAAACAGTATTCTCTCTATACCTCCAGTAGAAACACTATCTCTCAGAACCTCCAGTAGAAACACTATTCTCTCAATACCTCCAGTAGAAACACTATTCTCTCAATACCTCCAGTAGAAACACTATTCTCTCAGAACCTCCAGTAGAAACACTATCTCTCAGAACCTCCAGTAGTAACAGTATTCTCTCTATACCTCCTGTAGAAACACTATTCTCTCATTACCTCCAGTAGAAACACTATTCTCTCAATACCTCCAGTAGAAACACTATTCTCTCAGTACCTCCAGTAGAAACACTACTGTCTCAGTACCTCCAGTAGAAACACTATTTTCTCAGTACCTCCAGTAGAAACACTATTCTCTCAGTACATCCAGGAGAAACACTATTCTCTCTATACCTCCAGTAGAAACACTATTCTCTCAGAACCTCCAGTAGAAACACTATTCTCTCAATACCTCCAGTAGAAACACTATTCTCTCATTGCCTCCAGTAGAAACACACAGAGATAGTACAGTTTCTCTATGTATCAAACAAAGTACATGTGTTAATTTTCCCTGTTAGGTATTCATTCCTCGGTTTGAGAGATGTTGACCTGATTTGAGGAATATGTATATAGGCTTACTAAGACCAACAACCCAGCAACTAGAGATTCCACAAACACACCCACCGTGCACACATCTATTATTATACGATCCTCTCTACCAGAAAATCTAGAAACATCACCTTAGTAGGGATAGCCATAATATGACATTTGAAATGTGTCTATTCCTCTGAAACTCGTGAGTGTAATGTTAACCGTTCATTCTTATTGTTTATTTCACTTCTGTTTATTATCTATTTCACTTGCATTGGCAAAGTAAACATATGTTTCCCATGCCATTAAAGCCCTTTGAATTTCATTGATTTGAATTGAGAGAGAGAGAGAGATGGGAGAAAGAGAGAGAGATGGGGAGAGAGAGACAGACAGACAGTGAGAGAGAGAGAGAGAGAGAGAGAGAGAGAGAGAGAGAGAGAGAGAGAGATGTAGTGTAGTGACAGTGTGAGCTATGAGTACATCTATGTTTGCCCTCAGAGGGGGGTCATAAAGAACCTGAGGCCCTCGATTGATCTCATAAACTTTACAGATGAGAGAGATGAGACCGCATCACAGGGGACCGATAACACACACAGATACACTCACATTCTCTCTCTCTCTATCTCTCTCTCCTACACAAACACATACATACACACACAGATAGCCACTATCTCCCTCTCCCTCCCTCTGTCCCTCCCTCCCTCTCTCTCTCTCTCTCTCTCTCTCTCTCTCTCTCTCTCTCTCTCTCTCTCTCTCTCTCTCTCTCTCTCTCTCTCTCTCACTCCCTCTCCCTCTCTCTCTGTCTCACTCCCTCTCTCACTCCCTCTCCGTATCTGTCTCTCTCTCTCACTCTCCCTCTATGTCTCTCTCTCACTCTCCCTCTGTCTCTCGCGCTCACTCTCCCTCTATGTCTCACTCTATCTCTCTCACTCCCTATCTCTCTCTTTCTCTCTCACTCCCTATCCCTCTGTCTCTCTCTCTCACACTCCCTATCCCTCTCTCTCTCATTCTTCCTCTCTCTCTCACTCCCTATCCGTCTGTTTCTCTCTCACTCCCTGTCTCTCTCTCTGATACACAGTATCTTCCTACTATATCTCTTTCTCTTTCACATACAGACCTCCCTTTATCGCTCTCTCTTTCTCTCTCTCATTCGCTCTCTTTCTCTCTCTCTTTCTCTCTCTCATTCGCTCTCTTTCTCTCTCTCTTTCTCTCTCTCTTTCTCTCTCTCATTCGCTCTCTTTCTCTCTCTCTTTCTCTCTCTCTTTTGTCTTCCCCTTCAATTCCCAAGTGTTTAATTACATGCAGTCCGTTATTCCGATGTTCAGCACAGAACATATTGAATTTCCATTATTTTACAAATTAAATGACATGAATCAGCGCTACTTTAATCAAAACGAAATTAACAACCAAATGATAACAAACTGACTGGAGAGAAGCATTAGAGAGAAAAGGCCCTGCTTAAGGTAACCTGCCTAAATGACTATAGCACTCACTTCTGTCATCATCATCCACGGACGACGCACTGCACTCACACTCACACACACACTCACACACACACACTCACACACGCACACTCACACACACTCACACACACTCACACACACACACTCACACACACACACACACACTCACACACACACACACTCACACACGCACACTCACACACACACGCACACACACTCACACACGCACGCACACACTCGCGCACGCGCACAAACACGCACACACATGCGCACTTGAGCTGAGGCTGTTAATCTCTGCGCTCACCATCGCAGTGAAGGCTGATCTCCACTGAGGATCTTGTATTATAAGGGAAGACAGTTACTCAGTTCTTTTTGCTTCAAGTTGACAGTTACTTCAGGTCTCAGGGAAGGTGAGGGATTTTACAAGGTTAAGCACTCTATGACTGTGACTAGCTAGCTACACTACATGACCAACAGTATGAGCATTAGTGAGGTCGGGCACTGATGTTGGGCGATTAGGTCTGGCTCGCAGTCGGCCTAGCCTGAACTATGAAAAACAGTCCCAGATCATTATTTCTCCTTCACCAAACTTTACAGTTGGCACTATGCATTCAGGCAGGTAGCGTTCTCCTGGCATCCGCCAAACCCAGATTCATCCGTCGGACTGCCAGATGGTGAAGACGTTTTTTTACGCGCTACATGCTTCTGCACTCGGCAGTCCCATTCTGTGGCCTGGTGTGTCCTATCGCATCGCGGCTGAGCCATTGTTGCTCCTAGACATTTCCACTTCACAGTAACAGCACTTAGAGTTGACCAGGGCAGCTCTAGCAGGGAAGAATTTGACAAACTGACTTGTTGGAAAGGTGGCATCCTATGACGGTGCCACGTTGAAAGTCACTGAACATTCTTCTGACAATGTTTGTCTATGGAGATTGCATGTGCTCGATTGTATATACCTGTCCGCAACAGGTCTGACTGAAATAGCCGAATCCACTCATTTGAAGGGGTGTCCACAGACTTTGATATATATAGTGTACCTCCACTCCATCTGCAGCTATCAATTAGCATCTGATATTGGTAGCATATTAGCCTTGCCTGTCTGGATAGCAGTAGGGAAGAGAAATCAGAACACTACCCACTGGGCACACACTGGTTGAATGAACATTGTTTCCACGCAATTTCAATGAACCAACGTGGAATAGACGTTGAATTGACGTCTGTGCCCAGTGAGCACTGTATCTCTCCAGACACTAACGCACAAAATGCACACACAACACACACATGCACGCATGCACAAGCACATACAAACACTGACTCACAGAAACACACACACATCCACATTGTATAACTCCAGTAGTGGTGTCAGCTATCTCTCCAAATACGGAAGGTAACATTTCCATGGCAACTAAAGGGCAGAACAGAACAGAGACTCCTCAGGATGACTCTTAAGATGTTTTGATTCCGTCTAATCTAAAGAAAGCTAAAGAAAGCTTTCACACACACATCACACACACACACGTTATGTCAATCAAACCATCCCAAACGGTGTGGGTGTGTGTGTGCGAGGGTCAGCTGTTTGTTCACCCGCCCGCAATTGCTAATAACCCGACCGACACATCGACGGCACTGAAAGAAATCCATTGGACTCTATGTAAATTATAAACCACATATCCTGAGGCTACATTTATTGTGGCTGGGGATTTTAATAAGGCTAATTTGAGAACAAGGCTCCTGAAATTTTACCAGCATATCGAATGTGCCACCCGGGCTGGTAAAATCCTGGATCATTGCTTTTCCAACTTCCGTGACGCATACAAGGCTATTCTCCGCCCACCTTTCGGCAAGTCTGACCATGACTCCATTTTGTTGCTCCCAGCCTATAGACAGAAACTAAAACAGGAAACACCCGTGCTCAGGTCTGTTCAACGCTGGTCCGACCAATCTGATTCCATGCTGCAAGATTGCTTCGAGCACGTGGACTGGGATATGTTCCGGATAGCATCTGACAACAACATTAATGTATACGCTGATTCGGTGAGGGAGTTTATTAGCAAGTGCATTGGTGATGTGGTACCCATAGCAACTATTAAAACCTTCCCCAACCAGAAACCGTGGATTGATGGCAGCATTCGCGCAAAACTGAAAGCGCGAACCACTGCTTTAAACCGGGCTAAGGCTACTGGAAACATGACTGAATACAAACAGTGTAGCTATTCCCTCCGCAAGGCAATCAAACAAGCTAAGCGTCAATATAGAGACAAAGTAGAGTCACAATTCAACGTCTCAGACACGAGAGGAATGTGGCAGGGTCTACAGTCAATCACGGACTACAAAAAGAAAATCAGCCTTGTCGCGGACCACGACGTCCTGCTCCCAGACAAACTAAACAACTTCTTTGCTCGCTCTGAGGATAATACAGTGCCACCGACAGGGCACGCTACCAAAACCTGCGGGCTCACCTTTACCGCAGCGTGAGGAAAACATTTAAATGTGTTAACCCTCGCAAGGCTGCTGGCCCAGATGGCATCCCTGGCCGTATCCTCAGAGCATGCGCAGACCAGCTGGCTGGTGTGTTTACGGACATATTCAACCAGTCGCTATCCCAGTCTGCTGTTCCCACATGCTTCAAGAGGGCCACCATTGTTCCTGTTCCCAAGAAAGCTAAGGTGACTGAGCTAAATGACTATCGCCCCGTAGCACTCACTTCCGTCATCATGAAGTGCTTTGTAAGATTAGTCAACTATCATATCACCTCCATCCTGCCAGACACCCTGGACCCATTCCAATTTGCTTACCGTCCCAATAGGTCCACAGACGACGCAATCGCAATCACACTGCATACTGCCCTAACCCATCTGGACAATGCTGTTCATCGACTACAGCTCAGCATTTAACACCATAGTTCCCTCCAAGCTCGTCATTAAGCTCGAGACCCTAGGTCTCGACCCAGCCCTGTGCAACTGGGTCCTGGACTTCCTGACGGGCCGGCCCCAGGTGGTGAGGGTAGGAAACAACACCTCCACCCCGCTGATCCTCAACACTGGGGCCCCACAAGGGTGCGTTCTCAGCCCTCTCCTGTACTCCCTGTTTACCCATGACTGCGTGGCCAAGCACGCATCCAACTCAATCATCAAGTTTTCTGACGACTCTACAGTGGTAGGCTTGATTACCAACAACGACGAGACGGCCTACAGGGAGGAGGTGAGGGCTCTCGGAGTGTGTTGTCCGGAAAATAACCTCTCACTCAATGTCAACAAAACAAAGGAGATGATCGTGGACTTCAGGAAACAGGAGAGGGAGCACCCCTCTATCCCCTTTGACGGGACAGTAGTGGAGAAGGTGGCAGGTTTTAAGTTCCTCTGCATACACATCACGGACAAACTGAAATGGTCCACCCACACAGACAGCGTGATGAAGAAGGCGCAACAGCGCCTCTTCAACCACAGGAGGCTGAAGAAATTTGGCTTGTTACCAAAATCACTCACAAACTTCTACAGATGCACAATCGAGAGCATCCTGTCGGGCTGTATCACCGCCTGGTACGGCAACTGCTCCGCCCACAACCGTAAGGCTCTCCAGAGGGTAGTGAGGACTGCACAACGCATCACCGGGGGTAAACTACCTGACCTTCAGGACACCTACACCACCCGATGTCACAGGAAGGCCAAAAAGATCATCAAGGACAACAACCACCCGAGCCACTGCCTGTTCACCCCGCTATCATCCAGAAGGCGAGGTCAGTACAGGTGCATCAAAGCTGGGACCGAGAGACTGAAAAACAGCTTCTACCTCAAGGCCATCAGACTGTTAAACAGCCATCACTAACATTGAGTGGCTGCTGCCAACATACTGACTTAAATCTCTAGCCACTTTAAAAATAGGAATTGGATGTAACAAATGTATCACTAGCCACTTTAAACAATTTTGTATATAATGTATATAATGTTTACATATCCGACATTACTCAAATCAAATGTATACACTGTACTCTAAACCATCTACTGAATCTTGCCTATGCCGTTCGGCCATCGACCCAAATCTCTAGCCACTTCAATAATTATAATTGGATGAAATAAATGTATCACTAGCCACTTTAAATGATGCCATTTATATCATGTTTACATATCCTACATTACTCATCTCATATGTATATACTGTACTCTACCATCTACTGCATCTTGCCTACGCCGATCAGCCATCGCTCATCCATATATTTATATGTACATACTCGTATTCATTCCTTTACTCTTGTGTGTATAAGGTAGTTGTTGTGAATTTGTTAGATTACTTGTTAGATACTACTGCATGGTCGGAACTAGAAGCACAAGCATTTCGCTACACTCGCATTAACATCTGCTAACCATGTGTATGTGACAAATAAAAGTCGATTTGATTTTGATTTGATTATATGTGATAAAGTGAATATCTGAGGCCTGCACCCGACCCCAACCCGCTAATATAGAAAATGTGATGTAGGCTACAGTCAGAGATGGCGCTATGATGAAACTGGCTCTCATGAGGACCGCCAAAGGAAAGGAAGACGCAGAGTTACCTCTGCTGGATAGGAGAAGTTGATTAGAGTTACCAGCCTCAGAAATTGCAGCCCAAATAAATGCTTTACGGAGTTCAAGTAACAGACACCTCTCAACATCAACTGTTCAGAGGAGACTGCATGAATCAGGCCTTCATGGTCGAATTGCTACAAAGAAACCACTACTAAAGGACACCAATAAGAAGAAGAGACTTGCTTGGGCCAAGAAACACAAGCAATTGACATTTGACCAGTGGAAATCTGTCCTTGGTCAGATGAGTCCAGATTTTTGGTTCCAACTGCTGTGTCTTTGTGAGACACAGAGTAGGTAAACGGATGATCTCCGGCATGTGTGGTTCCCACCGTGAAGCATGGAGGAGGAGGTGTGATGGTGTGGGGGTGCTTTGCTGGTGTGAGGGTGCTTTGCTGGTGTGAGGGTGCTTTGCTGTCTGTGATTTATTTAGAATTCAAGGCACACTTAAACAGCTTGGCTACCAAAGCATTCTGCAGCAATACGCCATCGTATCTGGTTTGTGATTAGTGGGACAATAATTTGTTTTTCAACAGGACAAGGACCCAACACACCTCCAGGCTGTGTAAGGGCTATTTGACCAAGAAGGAGAGTGATGGAGTGCTGCATCAGATGACCTGGCCTCCACAATCACCCGACCTCAACCCAATTGAGATGGTTTGGGATGAGTTGGATCGAGAGTGCGCAAAGCTGTCATCAAGGCAAAGGGTGGCTACTTTGAAGAATGTTTAACACTTTTTTGGTTACTACATGATTCCATATGTGTTATTTCATAGTTTGATGTCTTCACTATTTTTCTACAATGTAGAAAATAGCAAAAATTAAGAAAAACCCTGGAATGAGTAGGTGTGTCCAAACTTTTGACTGGTACTGTATATTTTCTTTTTTTTTTACAAACGTTTATTTATTTTACTGTCAGTGCGTATTTGTTGTCAATGTTTTGACAACAAAGTGCTGTCAGTTGTGAAAAAAGTAAACAGTTGGAAAAGTAGTTGCAGAGTTCTAGCCGTTGGTAGAGCATGGCGTTGGCAACGGCAGGATAGTGGGTTCGATTCCCGGGACCGACTATACATAAAATGTATGCATGCAAGACTGTGCGTCGCTTTGGATAAAAGCGTAAATAGTATAAAATAATGCCGTTGATGACATGATTTTTTCATTAATTAGGCTATATTCTCTTGGACCATATGGTCTATCTACTAGAAACTCATGGAAAATATGGACACACATATAAAAAATGAATACTATATATGAATACATTTCAACATTTTAAAGTTATTCAAGTATAAATTACAAAAGTTACAATAGATTGCCATAGATTTTCTGTTAATTACCCAAACTGCTGACGATTACGCTAACTTTGGTAAACTAGTGGGACCCCAGTTTATTTATAATGAACGACAGAATCCACTGCAGCCCAATGAGCCGTAACTCCTCAGGGAGTATAAACTCAAACACACACATGCACACTGAGACAATTTTGTGGCGTGACAAAGCATTTAGGAAAACCCATAACAACAGACCAGAGCAAGTCAGAAAGCATTGACACACACTGAGAAACGCAACTCATAGTCCCAGGGTTGGGGAGGAAGTGATTACATGGCATCAGTTACATGCAATCTGATTACAAAAAAACTGTTACTGTAGTCGGTTATGTTACCAGTTAAAATATTGTAATCAGACTACTGATATAGTACCTTCGGAAAGTATTCAGACCCCTTCACTTTTTCCACATTTTGTTACGTAACAGCCTTATTCTAAAATTTATTAGATAAATAAAAACTCATCAGAAATATACACACAATACACAATAGGTTTTCAGACATTTTTGCAAATGTATTAAAATAAAAAAACTTAAGTATTCAGACCCTTTGCTATGAGACTCAAAATTGAGCTCAGGTGCATCCTGTTCCCATTGATCATCCTTGAGATGTTTCTACAACTTGATTGGAGTCTACCTGTGGTAAATTCAATTGATTGGATATGATTTTGAAAGACACACACCTATCTATATAAGGTCCCACAGTTGACAGTGCATGTCAGAGCAAAAACCAAGCCATGAGGTCGAAGGAATTTTCCGTAGAGCTCTGAGACAGGATTGTGTCGAGGTACAGATCTGGGGAAGGGTAACAAAAAAATTCTGCAGCACTGAAGGTCCCCAAGAATACAGTGTCCTTCATCATTCTTACATGGAAGATGTCTGGATCCATCCTTCTTAAATGGAAGAAGTTTGGAACCCCCAAGACTCTTCCTAGAGCTGGCCGCCTGGCCAAACTGAGCAATGAGGGGAGAAGGGCCTTGGTCAGGGAGATGACCAAGAACCCAATGGTCACTCTGACAGAGCTCAATTCAACATTAAAAAAAGGTTGTTCCATCTGAGAGAGTCTGACCACTATGATGTCAGAGACCACTATGATGTCAGAGACCACTATGATGTCAGAGACCACTATGATGTCAGAGACCACTATGATGTCAGAGACCACTATGTTGTCAGAGACTACTATGATGACACACGCATTTGATGATTCTTTTTGTCTTCTTCTAATGCCTCGTAAGGGGAAAATTTCCAAAAGTAACTGAAAGTAATCAGATCACGTTACTGAGTTTGGGTAATCCAAAAGTTACGTTTTTGGACAGGTAACTAGTAACTGGAATGGATTACATTTAGAAAGTAACATACCCAACCCTGTACACACACACACTCTCTCTCTCTCTCTGTCTCTCTCTCTCTCTCTCTTTCTGCATATACCAACACTACAGTATAGGCTACTCTGAAAGTGTGTATGTGTGTGTGCGTGCACATGTATGTGGTGTTTTGGACCTTAATCTCAAAAGTACTATTCATTACTGGGTTTGTAGCTGGCTGGCGCCACGAGGGACAGTTGGAGAGAGGGAATCAATACTAACAGACTGCAAACACACACACACGGGTGTATGCAAGGGTCTGTGTGTGTGTGTGTGTGTGTGTGTGTGTGTGTGTGTGTGTGTGTGTGTGTGTGTGTGTGTGTGTGTGTGTGTGTGTGTGTGTGTGTGTGTGTGTGTGTGTGTGTGTGTGTGTGTGTTCATGGGGGAATCCAAAAGCTTCCACACACCACTGTTTCCACACGCCAACCTGGAACAATCTTTAATTTGGGAATATCACCCATTTTCACAGAGCGAGGCTAACGAACGCTGATATTCAATTAACAAGCGTAATTATAATCAACTCTGGTGAGTTAGACAGGTTGGATAGTTACTGAGGAGTGACTGGTCTTTCTCACCAATGGAGACTTATAAGTGACTGGGATGGTGTGTGAAGGAGAGAGAGAGAAATAGTTTGTACATTTTCACATTAAATAGATTGATTCCCTCTCTCCAACCCTCTCTATCTGTCTCCTACCCCCTATGTCTGTCTCCTACCCCCTCTGTCTGTCTCCTACCCTCTCTCTCCTACCCTCTCTGTCTCCTACCCTCTCTGTCTGTCTCCTACCCTCTGTGTGCCTCCTACCCTCTCTGTCTGTCTCCTACCCTCTGTGTGCCTCCTACCCTCTCTCTGTCTCCTACCCTCTCTGTCTGTCTTCTACCCTCTCTGTCTGTCTCCTACCCTTTCTGTGTCTCCTACCCTCTCTCTGTCTCCTACCCTCTCTGTCTGTCTTCTACCCTCCCTGACTCCTACCCTCTCTGTCTCCTACCCTCTCTGTCTGTCTCCTGCCCTCTCTATCTTTCTCTCTCTCTCCCCGCTCTCTGCCTCACTCTTCATCTTCTTTCCACAATGGAGGGACACAAACACACTTACAGCACCCACTCAATCTTTAGTTAGATCCTGTTAGCGTGATAGCATTAGCAGCCTGCCTAACTGTTGCCATGGTGATTGGAACCATGAGATGAGTGACAGGTGGGAGGGGCCAGTGTGATGGGATAACGTGAGTCACTATAGATCCCTGGCAGGGAACAGGTGCAGGTTGCAGGTGGTAATAATGCTGGGAGGTTGAGGTCCTTCAGAGTGTGAGGCAGTGATCCCATCTAGGGGGTCGGGTTGCTGTTCAGCACTTAGTGACAAATGGATTGGTAAAAACAGTTCTACAAGTGACTGATTGACTTTCCTCCTAATGTGTTTACATACCTGTCTCCCAGTTACTAAGTGAATGAAGAGCATGGTAGCGATGATGATGATCACTCTGATATTCAGGTAAGGTTACTGAAGGGATAAATTGAATTGAATAGAAATTAAATGTAATGAGTTTAACATTAGATAGGATAACAGGACATGTGAGTCTATCTCTATTCTACATGATGCTATCTCTATTCTTCATGATGCACATGATGAAACGATTAGGACTATGTTAATTAAAAGGTTGGCATGGCAACACGAGGCCAGAGTGAGCTTGGCATGCACACACATGCACACACACCTACTCTGCTTGTCTGTCTCACACCCACATACACATACACACATGCACACACGTCATACACACACACACACACATGCAGAGGAAGCAGTTGTCCCCTAGTGCATTGTGGGATGGGGTGGGGTCTATGCCTCGAGCAGAAACACCTCGGAACTCTTGGGGGGGGGCACAAGAGAGAAGTAGAACAAAGTAGTGCTGCTGGGGGCAGAGAGAGAGAGAGAGAGAGAGAGAGAGAGAGAGAGAGAGAGAGAGAGAGAGAGAGAGAGGTTGACTGAAGGTGGAGAGCAGAGAGAGAGAGAGAGAGAGAGAGAGAGAGAGAGTGGGTGGGGGTAGAGGGCTTATGGTAAGTCTTTAGATCCTATTTGCAAATATACTCAGAGGACCTAGCCATACCCTCCTACAATAGTTCACCTCTCTCTCTCTCTCTCTCTCTCTCTCTCTCTCTCTCTCTCTCTCTCTCTCTGCTCTCCATCTTCAGTCAACCTCTCTCTCTCTCTCTCTCTGTCTCTCTCCTCTCTCTCTCTTCATCCCCCTCTCCACATACAGTGAGGGAAAAAAGTATTTGATCCCCTGCTGATTTTGTAAGTTTGCCCACTTACAAAGAAATGATCAGTCTATCATTTTAATGGTAGGTTTATTTGAACAGTGAGAGACAGAATAACAACAAAAAAATCCAGAAAAACGCATGTGAAAAATGTTAGAAATGGAATTGCATTTTAATGAGGGAAATAAGTATTTGACCCATCTGCAAAACATGACTTAGTACTTGGTGGCAAAACCCTTGTTGGCAATCACAGAGGTCAGACGTTTCTTGCAGTTGGCCACCAGGTTAGCACACATCTCAGGAGGGATTTTGTCCCACTCCTCTTTGCAGATCTTCTCCAAGTCATTAAGGTTTCGTGGCTGACGTTTGGCAACTCGAACCTTCAGCTCCCTCCACAGATTTTCTATGGGATTAAGGTCTGGAGACTGGCTAGGCCACTCCAGGACCTTAATGTGCTTCTTCTTGAGCCACTCCTTTGTTGACTTGGCCGTGTGTTTTGGGTCATTGTCATGCTGGAATACCCATCCACGACCCATTTTCAATGCCCTGGCTGAGGGAAGGAGGTTCTCACCCAAGATTTGATGGTACTTGGCCCCGTCCATCGTCTCTTTGATGCGGTGAAGTTGTCCTGTCTCCTTAGCAGAAAAACACCCCCAAAGCATAATGTTTCCACCTCCATGTTTGACGGTGGGCATGGTGTTCTTGGGGTCATAGGCAGCATTCCTCCTCCTCCAAACACGGCGAGTTGATGCCAAAGAGCTCCATTTTGGTCTCATCTGACCACAACACTTTCACCCAGGTGTCCTCTGAAACATTCAGATGTTCATTGGCAAGCTTCAGACGGGCATGTATATGTGCTTTCTTGAGCAGGGGGACCTTGCGGGCGCTGCAGGATTTCAGTCCTTCACGGCGTAGTGTGTTACCAATTGTTTTCTTGGTGACTATGGTCCCAGCTGCCTTGAGATCATTGACAAGATCCTCCCGTGTAGTTCTGGGCTGATTCCTCACCGTTCTCATGATCATTGCAACTCCACGAGGTGAGATCTTGCATGGAGCCCCAGGCCGAGGGACATTGACAGTTCTTTTGTGTTTCTTCCATTTGCGAATATTCGCACCAACTGTTGTCACCTTCTCACCAAGATGCTTGGCAATGGTCTTGTAGCCCATTCCAGCCTTGTGTAGGTCTACAATCTTGTCCCTGACATCCTTGGAGAGCTCTTTGGTCTTGGCCATGGTGGAGAGTTTAGAATCTGATTGATTGATTGCTTCTGTGGACAGGTGTCTTTTATACAGGTAACAAACTGAGATTAGGAGCACTCTCTTTAAGAGTGTGCTCCTAATCTCAGCTCGTTACCTGTATAAAAGACACATGAGAGCCAGAAATCTTTCTGATTGAGAGGGGGTCAAATACTTATTTCCCTCATTAAAATGCAATTCCATTTATAACATTTTTCACATGCGTTTTTCTCGATTTTTTTGTTGTTATTCTGTCTCTTACTGTTCAAATAAACCTACCATTAAAATTATAGACTGATCATTTCTTTGTCAGTGGGCAAACGTGCAAAATCAGCAGGGGATCAAATACGTTTTTTCCCTCACTGTATGTATTATCCTACCTCCTATCTAATCCAATCCCCTCACTCATACCCTCACACCACACACAAACACACAATGTGTTTATCTCTGCAGTTTCAGTTTCAGTGTCCACTGACCTGCCGACCAGTAGGAACTCCCCCACCAGTCCCTGCCGTCTCATGGCCATGAGGATGTTCCTGACCGTCATGCCCTCACAGAAGCAGGCCACCACCCTGGCCTTGGGCAGGTGGGCTCTGAGGCGCTCCAGCAGCCTATCAAAACTCTTCTCCCCTGCATTGCTCCAGATCTTACCTATCATAGGACACG